>JAJHUR010103166.1:2634-16453 GCA_027495735.1 Lutjanus campechanus
GGGTGAGGTAGGGTAAGGGTTAGAGTCACTCCTGGACCTGCTTCTCCTTCCTGTCCTTCTACTGGCGCCGATGTTTGGGAGTGAGCGCCTTCTTAAGTCGTCTCCACAGAGACAGTTTTGGTGGTCTCTCCTGGACTGGTGTTTCCTGCATGGTGTTTGAGGCCTCCTGGAAATCATTTGGAGTCTCCTCATTGTTGTTTGGTGTGTTCTTTTTTTTTTGCCAACATTCTATGAGGAGTGGAATTTAAAAAAAACACCAAAAAAACAAAGAATAAATGGCAGTGATAAAATTAATGTGGTTATAAATGTATGTCAAATGAAAAATGAAGTGATAAATTATCCAGTGATTGGATTAATTTAAACCTGATTTAATAAAAGCTGTTATAATGTGATGAAAACAGATCCATGTTTCATTATTTACAACATAAAATTACAATTTATCATTTAAGAAGCCTGGCGTCAAGGGTGGAAGTAACCAAATTTAATTCAATTTGAACTGGATTGATCAGATAAAATTTAATCAGTTCAACTGAATCAATTTTAATCTACTATCAAAGAAGGATCTGAAATATCGTAAGATTATTATTATGAGCGCGCTCCACATGTTTTCTGTTGTTTGGGTTTAATATGTAGGCCTCTAAGTCTTTATATGTTTCAGGCTGTCAGACAATTTACAGTAATTTGTTGTGAAAATAAACCTTTTATTGATTATTAGAATTGGTACATGCAATTTTTTTTGTAATAAAAAATAAATTGATTAATTGATCGCTAATGTTAGCAATGATCAATTAAGTTAAATGCTAACAACTTGCAACCCTATTTAAAACTTAAATCTTGGATTTATATATGCACTATTATTCTAGTAATGTTAAATATGAATAAATCAATAAGGAGCAAATAAAGATTAAGTCACAACCTTGAATATTTTCATTTAACTAAATGTCTGTTAGGTCATAATCTATTGCTGAACGAGATAACTCAATGGTTTCTGAGCCTATGGCTCACTGATGAAAGTACTGCAATATTTATATATGTGCAGTATTACAAACTGGGTGTCTGTGGCAAAACAAGAGTTCACTTTTATTGTACTATATGTAATAGGAAATGCAGTGTCTTTGTCAGTGAGCCTAGCACTGATCCCTGGTATTTATTAAAAATGTGTCTGCAAAACAAGATAATGGTCATTTTGCATTTTTAGACAGCAGATCAGTGAGTAGTTAGATGAAGAGCTGCAGGTGACAAGCTGCACACCGCCAACTTCTCAGAGAAGTAGCCAGCTCCTTTCACTGTGCCCTGCTGTTCACAGTATCATGCAGAACGCAGCATAAAATCAGATCACGGTTGCTCACAGAATGATGGAAAAAGGCCAATTATTGCCTGATTTTTAAGTCACGGATAATCAGGGAGTAGTGAGTGTTCAACAAGTTTTTTGGTGAAAGTTTTGAACTCAAAATCAAAAGTTATGAAGAGTTGTCATGGCAAGGAATAATTCTGGCCCCTTTTATAACCAAACTCAGCTGGCTTGCTGCAATTGATAAAAAGTCATGGTTCAGACACACTAAATCCATTGACGTACGTCAAGTCGATGGATCCGATATATTTTCTATGGAGAGGAGTACATCCAGCCACGATGGGTACAGCACGGTGAACTGATGGACCATTCATCATATCAGCAATCAAAAGACCAAACTGTCAAACTAGGCAGTTCTGATCAAATAGCAAGACGCTGTTACTGCATCACCTCTTTCTCACCTATGTTTTGGTGTTTTTGGTGCAGAAACATATTTTGGTGTACCGTTTACCTGAAAACTGAGAAAGTTTGTGACCTGGCCACCATGTTGAAAGGATTTGAGCCAAAATCAAGCACCACCCCCAAATAGTTGTTGTTTGGAGTCTCCTGGATATCATTTGATTTTTGCTGGACGTCGTTTGGCATCTCCTGAACGTCTTTTGGCATCTCAGGGACATTGTTTGGCGTCTCCTAAACATCAGCTTGAGGTAGCCAGGGTAGCCTTTTTGTATAACCTTAATCAATCAGTAGCACAGCAATGTAACATCTATAATATTACCTAGTAAAGCTTAACATCATGAACCACATGGCCCTCCACGCATTCCAAACATTCATTTGCAGCAGTGTAAAATGAAAGATGCTCAGCAACACAAGCCTCAAGTAGCTGTTATACTGTATGTAAGGCTATAAGCAGGTTAAGAAACTAATATCAATATGCGTCATGGATGAGTCTGTCCTTGTGGCAGATAGTGAGCAAGAAGATGTGATATACTGTAGGATGATGGAAATGAAGAGAGCAAGGAAAATTGAGGTTGCTTTGAGGGTAGTGAGAAGGATGAGGAGAGGACAGGGGAGGAAGGGGGGAAACTAAGGGCAATGCAGAAGAAGACCCAAGGCTATGGCTCGCTAATCAACAGAGAGATACTCCAAGCAAATCTCATTTAGATCACAGTAAAAGTATCACACAGTAATTTAAGGCTACAGTAGGTTGATAAAAGGGGGTTGAAATATGGTGAGATTTCAAACTGTGCAGACTTAAGCACATATCACAGATTAAACGTGGTATGAAAAGTTAATTTGTGACTATAATAACTATAATAATAACTACTACAGACTCATATGTGAAGCTGTTGTTAAGTTTCAAATGGATCAAGAGAAGAAAGGGGGCCCACAGAGAATACTTGAGTATAAGGCGCAGAATTTTGAGCTACACCCCTGCTTTCTAGCACGGGAAAGGTAGGCTAGAAATGCCCCATGCTGCTTTTGCCTTAAAAATAACCCCAACATTAACTGTAAATGGAATTTATGATAAAGAAAATAGAAAATTGAGTGGTATATAGAGAGAATAGAGTACACATAACCTACTCATACACAATTAAAAATGCTTTCACACACATCTCTAGCCTATACATTTAAACCAAAACAAACGCATCATATCAAATCCAATCCAGGGAGGAGAATGGGGTGGAGGGCTGAGTCAAATCAAAGGACACAGTGGACCAAGCTTCAATTCCTGTGTGAGACAAATATTCGATATATTGTTGGTTGTTTCAAGGAAAATGCTTATTTTACCTAAACCATATTCTTTCCCTAAACCTAACCAAGTAGTTTTGTTGTCAAAACAACCAAACTGCAACTGTCACATCACATTTCTCACCAAGCTTTATATTGAAAGTATAGGTGGACATTGCATATTTATGTGTTATTGCTAACTTGACCACAGAATAAGAAACAAAAAAATGGAAAGAGACTGTGTTGAAATGATGATTAATTACAAAGTCAGAGTGTTCTCCCCGACAGAGCTTAAAGCCATTAACAACGAGACTGTCATTCTAATAAAAACAGCAGCATCAGCCGTTTTAGCAAAAACCACAAGACAACATATATTTATGCTTGAGTGATAAATCCTTCTGGTGTCTGCAGGAATTGTGATTCTTGTCCATCAGGAATGAAGGACAAAGTATTGTGTCTTTGTGACAGAGCCACAAAGTTTGCAGAGGGGGGCAATCAAAGTGGATGGATGGATGAATTATTAAAATTGATGCTGCAGAATACATACCAGTCAACAATGCCTTGTTTCATCCCCAACCACCATTGTTCTAGTGGTTGCGGTTGCACCGTTGAATATGATCATATTTAATGTTGTTGGCCGCACGCACATACTGTATACATTAACATACAATGGAGAAAGAGAGAGTGAGAGAAAGAGCAAAAATGAGTGCATTAAATGGAGGAAAGTGTTGCTAAATGCTGTAATAATACAGATGTTTTAACAAGCAAGGAACATGGTTGGTGTTTAAGAAAACACATACGAGCACATCAAATTATAGCTACCTGTCTTGAGTTGATTCTCTAGTTTAAAACACTTAATCTTTCTATGCAGGAAAGCAGCAGATGTGTATGCATGGCAGTAATCTGGATAATAGGCAGAAGCATCCAGTTACTCAGAGCTACCAAAGCTTCTTGATAATTAACACAAGTCCAGTCAGAGCTCTGAGGAAATGTCAGGTGCAAAACAAACTCAAAAAGTGCACAGAAATTATATATATGAATATTTATTCCTGTTGCCTTAATTATGGAAATGCAGTTGAGTAACTCTTGAAACTGAAGACATTTGGCTGTTTTTGATTATTAAAAGTTAAAATAAATGATGTGTTCCTGGCATAAACTGGAAACAGAAAAAATATTTTAACAAAACGCGAGAGTGAATGTAGAGATTGGCCTGGACTGACATTAGATTTTTGGCCTGAATTATTATCCCACTCTGCTCCTGCATTATTCCCAAACCTAAACTAAGTAGGCTATTTATTCAAACCCAAACCACAATATCTAAAAATATTGTCATCCTGCCAATACATCTTTTTCATAGCACACATTTTGGCTTCTCATAGAGGAAATATTGAGATGTTACTAATAACAGAAATAATGGCTCAGTCCTATTTAGGTGGCCCTATATGCCAAGTCCATGAGCCAGCATGCACAGTACCACGACCCTGAAACACAAATGGTACAGTCATGATTACTGTTATTATTTACACCTGTGCTTTTCCTCAAGTCAAAATGTCTGTCATAAAAGAGGTCTAGAGGGATGTCATTGTGGAGGAGAATTTTGAATAATGTATTTTGTCATTTATATGGGGGACTTTTGGAATATAATACTCAAAATTTCCATATTCAATCTCTGTCTTAGCAGGTGGAGTAGAGGTGCAGCAGCTCATTGTGTCTTTGTTATGTTATCTAACATGGCAAAGGGTGAACGGAGACCTGCGACCACATCTCTTTCGCTTTTACACAGCTATCCTGCACCTCTGGATTGACTTCAAAATCCTTCTGCTCACCTTTAAAGCTCTGCCGTGGCATTCGGCTGCAGTGCTCCCAAGTGCTGAAACTCCTCCTATTTTCAAACACTAAGAACGTTAAAATTATGCCTCACAGCAGACGAGTCGAAGTTGGCCTATTTACTCTGATGAAACTTTTCTGTCTTTCTGTCCTCTGTGATTATTACGTGCAGTTACCTCCCTTTTATTGTGGCACACACACAAAACTCTTTAACATTTATATATGGTCCTTTTGACAATTTGTCAATATGTCTTGATGCTTTTAGTTTCTGCTGTGGTGACCTTGAGTGTTTTGAAAGATAGCCAACAAATAAATAAATGCATCATGTGTGAGGATGAGACAAACTATTAGGAAGATTGGACATTGTTTCATATACAAGGTCTACTGTGGAGTGTAAAACCAAACGTTTTCTAGTATGTGCCTTGAAACTTAATGAAACTTTTTGTGAAATAACCAGAGGATTATATTTGGTTGCGTAAGCATGTGAGCCAGTCTACCGATTTGGTGCAAACTAGTGTTCCTCAAACCAAAAAATAATTTTAAAAAGCAGTGTGCCAATTTTAGATGTTTTCTAAAATCCTTATATATTAAACCCCAAAATAATATTTGAGACATCAGTAAGGTTAATATATATAAATATGTCATTAAAAGAGTATTTTCAATTGGGAGGTGGCTGTCTTGAATCCTACCCCTAAATGTGACAGGTAACTTTCATAAAATCACGCGTTAAAAGGCTGTTAAATGCCATTAATCATGTGTTTAAAGGGCTTTCTGCTTGCATCAGCTACAGGTGCTACAGGGTACCTTGTGCTTCATTACTAGACACCGAGGGTCGTGACAAATATTCAACATGTGACGAGCTGGCTTTAGAATGTGTTGGAAGTAGGCTAAGTTAGAGAAGCTAGTATTTAGCTAGCAATGGCTAACAGAAACAACACACCATTATCTTGAATAAATTATGGATTTCTCTTGTTTTGAACATTGTTTGAAACATTTGGGATAATTTAGGTACATTAAAGAAAATATATAACATTTGTCAATTCACAAATGTTACATATTATTTAGCTTTAAGGAACATCAGTACCAAACACCATAATGTGAATACTTAATGTAAGAAGAGAAATAGGTTATATTTTGTTGTATATGTATATGTACTATATGTATGTATATGTATATATGCACTAATGAGTGCTGCAAAATAGTCCTCGACAACAGGTCAATACTTCACACACTGAAAACAAATCTGCATCAGATTTTCATTCTGAAAGAAAATGGTGGCAAAGTGAAGTGGACTCTTGTGTCTTGCTGGCTGCCTGTGAGTCCCCTCTTTGTAGCCCCATTCCCATTTTTGCTTAACCTCTTTCCAAAATACTTTCTCCTTAAAAAAAATCTCTTTCAATCAGAAAACCTCTCTCCATCACTTAACATATCCTCTGCCTCCATCTCAATCCACTCTGCAGAAAAGCTTCTCTTCTCCTCATTGCATCGAGGAAAAAAACACAGAAAACCACAGTCAGCCACTTCTTTTTCCTGTCACACCCATTGAAACATCGCTCATCTGTCTGCCCAGAAAATAAGCTGTCAGGATGGAGAAAGCCACTTGTCTAAGGATCATATTTATGTAAGAGTTGTGTCTGCTTCCAATTTCACGTAGGCGCAACATCTTTCACCTTCACACTCCACTCCAGGAAATTCATGTATTTTCTCCATGTGATTGCAAATTGCTCCTGCACTCCACGATCCTCACTCTTATTTCTGCTGCCGCTGATGGATCAGGTCCGTGTTACTGGCAGCTGCATTTTCCATATGGATCAATGGCGGTGTACACTGATCACAGATGACTATGAATATTTGATGCTGCAATACTGTTTTGTTTGGAACACATAAATCTTGAGTAATCTACACTCAACATTCACACCACAGCCGTTTTGTTTACAAAGACCATCAAAAGAAGGCTGAAGGAAGAGGTTCAGATGACAGGTTCCTGCAAGTTATATTACCAGGCAGCTTGTTTGATTAAATAACCTCTGTTTTGACTCTCACAGACTATTGAAGGAAGACTTCAGTTGAGTGGGTTGGGACACCTCTAAGAGAGGTCAGGTCAGGCGTTGTTGAACTTCATGGGCTCATATTAAACTTAATTCTTCACTATGCCTCTGCAGTGTCGTTCTCTACATTCCTGATATTTGGTTTAAAGAAAAGAAGGAAAAGGAGAACCCCATGCAGGGTTGAAAATATGAAGCCAGTCTGATGTTTTTATTGGTTAGCACCGCACACCTTAACATTCATTTTATCACTTTGACAAGTTCTTCCACACAGCCTTGGGTACTTTACCTGCCATATTGGTGAGTTTAGCTCTGTTATGACAGGTGTGTGTTGCAGAGGGCTTGTACAGGATGCTTCTTGGTTTGTCACCTTCATGCCCAATTAGTTCCTGTATCATGGGTGGAACATCTGACAAGTGGAGACTGCTGGAGAGAGCCAGACAGGTGGTGCATCCCCAGAGGGAAGCTTTTGCACAGGGATACAAATGTATGCTGCTTACGTTAGACTTTGAATTAAAGATAATTAATCCTTAGGTTGTGTGATTTTTTTTTTTTCACTATTTAGGATTCTAACTTTTCGTATAACTAAAAATGAATGCAGTTTTTGTTCACAATGCCAATAATGTGGATTGGAAAACAGACTTAAGTTGTTTTTAATCAATATATAATCAGTCTAATCCCTCCTATTGGGCAATTTAATGGCTGTTCACACAGAGACACGCTGCTCAGGAGAAAAACACCAAGTATTTTTAAACTTGAAACAGCAATGACTCATCAGAATTGACCATGGACACTGATGGGTTCGGTGGGGGGGGACTGCAAAGGAGCACTCTTGGATGCCCTTAGGTAGATAAAATACCTCTGGGGTTCCCAACTTTAAAGGGCCTTGAGGGACACCTTTTCTATCACTGAGTAAACTGCCAAACTCTGTCTAAGTGACATATTGTATAGATATTTCATGTTATATTCAATGAATAACAGTAGCCTATAGAACAACTGTACAACTAGCCAAATAATGAATGCAACAACTGCAGGAGGAGAGGTTTTGATGAATTTTAAGGAGATTTCTGTGAATACTGCAGCAGAATTGAATTTTCCTGATATTTTAAACACTTTTTGTACAATTCTCTGTCTGTATTATGTTCTTTTTTTTAAAATCAATGATACACACTTAATATGCTTCTTTTTTTGACAATATGCTTTTTTTTATGCTTGGCCATTGTTCTATCACTGTATCACTGTTTGTTTGGGTTGTCTTAACTGCACACTTTACTTATGCAGATGAGGCTGTTTGGCAGAGTGAAAGCTCTGTGGATATAACTTATATTCAGATAGTCACCGTGCCCTTAATCTGAGAGATTTCTGACAAGTTTATATCTTAAATAATAATTTTTTTCACAGAAATTAATGAAATGCTGATATGTGCACCAGCTTTATAGAAGGTCTTGCCACCCCTCATTAACCTTTGGCAACCCCTTGTGCTGCTCAGGACCCCGTAGTTGGGAACCAGTGTTCTAGGGTGCCCTTTCAGTGGGTAAAAACGCGATGAATTGAAGTCTAGGTTAGGGTGTCATTCTGGTGGTCAAATACATGAAAAAGTGCCCTCTAGCTAGCCTTTCTGGTGGTCAAAAAAACGTGATAAAATGTGCTTTCAAGTTGCCCTACATGCTAGCACATTAGTTGGACTATATTTAATAGTTCCCTGTGTGTTTTTATTACAGAGGTGATAGCAGTTGTTGCACTTTAAGTCACACACACACAAAGTTTAATCTGAACAAGGGACAGGAACAGTTTAACTATAAATGCATTACAAATTTAGGCCCCCTGGTGCCCTTTTTAATCTTTTTTCCCCTGCCAGTAAGACAGCCTGAGTCTGCCCCTGACCATGCCTTCAACAAGTTTAATGGTAGGCTGCTTAATGCAAACAAATTAATAATTATTTTATCTTTGTTTCAATTGTTAGCTTTTGGTAAACATAAAAGAACAACAGAAGTGTGGTGGGGTCATAATACAGTATGTAGGTTGCTAAGTTTAAGTCTGTGGATCTTGCATGTTTTGCACTGGTCATTAACAACAGCAAAGAGCAGGAGAAGCAACGCACAATTTTCCTTGTGACCCAGTTGCAGAAACAGCAACTCTGTGAGACAGTAATGAGGAATCATATCACCTTGGAATATTCATAATAAAATGCGCAACAAACAACAAACCCCACGAACCGAGCATGTGAAGCACTCTATGCAGGCATGTGTGAGACAGCAAACGACTGGGTCACATGAGACTATCTGCTCTGCTACCACACTTTGATGTAGTGTTTTGTCAGTTTTTTTCCCCCCCCATCCCTCCCAACCCGTTTTGCTTGTGATAGAACGTAAGCTGTCTCTATCAAAGCAGCTCAGCATGACACTGTTCTCTGTGTCCGCTGGGACCCTAAAAGCCTTAGCTGGTGTGAATAGTGCAGCCGGAGTGGGCAGTGCTGGTGTGTTATGGTGCTGGTTGAAATGCATGTCAGTGTGGTGGTGTGAGCCTCGCACCCCGGGAAGTTAAACGACCGTGGCAATGAAATGAACAAGCTTTGAAGTTAGCGCTGCATATCGTATTGGAACCATTTTATAGATTCTCTCTGTGTGTCCATGCATTTATATATCTAATGTATTTATAATGTGTTTTTGTGGTTATTTTTCAACCTCACTTTACATTTAGTCAGGCCGATGATTCAAATGTTTTTTCTTTTATCTGGCGTATTTTTCATAAAGCAAATAAACTAAATGTTCTTTTATTTTTCAAGCATAATCACAGTCATTTGTCACCTTACATTTGAGCTATTTTCGTGATATTTCCCTTTTGCTTGTGATAGCACTGATAGCTGCCATCTATTTTCTACACTGAGCCTTTTGATGCCACATAAAGCCGTGCACTCTATAGTAGTTAAGTTTTGCCTTTTTGCATAATGTGCTACGGGATTTTTTTTAATGTGACATCGAGGCTCAATAACAAGGAGAATCATTAGAGATCAACAGAGCCAAAATGTTTCTAAAATCTGATTAGAAGAAATTCAAAGGACAGGGCTGTTTTTACAAGAATATTTAAGTCAGATTAAAGAGCTCTCATGCGCTGTTCATTTCCATTTTATGTTTAGTGAGGAAAGATCACTGAATTTTCCGTGCAGCAGTGTGATTCACAGGCAGCAAATAGACATTAAAATTAAGCCGTGCATTTTCAGTAACAGCGCAGATAACATGTGTCTGATCACAGCCTTGGAGATTATAATGGGACCTGTTTTAATGCTGTTAAAGTCAAATGACAGTCCTCTCTTTTTCTCACAAAAGCAAGCCCAGAAGTTCATGTGGTATATTTCAAAGTAATAATTATAAAGGTTTATCATAATTTATGGAGGAGAATCGATATGAAATATGCAGTATAACGATTGTTTGAGCTTATCATAAATAATTTTCTTTCTTTTTTTCTTTTGTTCTCTTGAATTCCATCTGATGCAAAACTTATGGTCACACTTTTTTTTCACAGTATACTGTACACTAATGAGACAACAAGACATGCTTTGTATGAAATTAGACAGACTAGAAATAATATGTTCTTTATTAGACAGTATCACACCATTATTAGACTTTTTAAAATGGTAATTTGAGACACATTACAACAGAACTGTACTGTAAAGTCAAATCACATATCTGCTATTCAAAAATAATAAGTGAACCAGATCTACCAAGTAAAGGCCAGAATTATGGAAGTAGAGTAATATTTTGTCTATGAGTCATTGCTTAGACTTCTTGTAATACTGTAAGCAGATAATGTGATTTTATTGGAGAAGTTGGCACTGGTGTAGAGCTAGTAGATATTGATTTTATTAAATTTAGTTTACACTACAATTCTGTTGTAATTTGTCTCTATTTCCCCTCTAATTAGGGTCTAACAGTTGGAAACAATACACTTAGTTTACAGCACGGTCTTGTTGTAATGTGTCCCTAATTACCTCCTAATAAAGGCCTGATGATAGGGAATAATGCACTTTAGTTTACAGTAATGTGTCCCTAATTACCCTCTGATAATGATAATAATACTGTTTAATAAAGGACATATTATATCTAGTTTTCATCTAATTTAATACAAAGTACAGCTTGCTGTGTCTTGTAATACACTGTAAAATAAAGTGCAGCCAAAATTATTTTACTCTCTTAAATGTAGATTTCCAAATGGTTACAATTACCCAACGTATAGTTTTCCATCAGAGTTGTACTTTTACTGCCCAGCCCTGCATGTTACCGACAAAATCCCTCAATGCTGCAAAAGCCTTCTCAGTAAATAGCAGTCTTAAGAATTTGGGCTACTGCCTGCTTTGTCTAGACTTAACACCACTGTGACATGGACATGAGCTCTGTGGGAGAGAGACAATCTGAAGCGGGAAGACAGGCAGAGGCCAGGAGACAGAGATTAGAAACAGGACAGCGAAGACAGATGCAGTTGGGGGGGTTAATCCTGTCTGTGAGTGAGTGATCATGTCCATCCACCCAGCTGTGGCGCCATCAGGGGCCACAGGGCTTGCTGGAAGTCTGATGAGGCGTCACCGCCGTCTGCTGCAGGAGAGATCTCTCACTCGACAGTTCCTGTCAGCAAGCGAGACAGCCAACCAGGTAAGAGAGGAGGGAGGGAGAGGGGAAATAAAGACAGGCGGAGGGATAGAGTTAGAAAGAACACATATTTTTGTAGTCATATCTTTAGGGATTATTCAAAAACCCACCTTTCACTTCATTTTCACCATGGATCTCGGCTTTTCTTCTTTTTTTTTTTTTTTGCTCAATCTCTGTGAAGAGCAGCGCGAGGGATGAATTGGCTTTCGTAATGAGATAATTAAGGCTGGTGTGATTAATTGCAGTGTGAGGTTATCTGCAAGGTCTCAACATACGCAATAATGAGAGACTATCCCAGTAGGATATCAGATGCATGTCACCTTTCACCTGCCCAGCAGAGGGAGAAAAAAGCCCCCTCTTTTAAATCTGTAATTTTAAAACTCTGTTAGAAACATTTTATATTTTCAGATCTGAAAGTAAAGAAATCCTATTTGCAATGTCAATCATATGTTAATTTTCACTTTAACACTTTTAAAAGAAAAGATTCCCTTTATCTCTGCTTGTGCCTGAGATCACCTTTGTAATTTCATTCAAATGACCTTCCTTATTATGAGCGAGCAGCTTTCAAAGGTATATGCTGTATCCGCTGGATATCTTGTGACACAATAAATCGTTCTGCATGGATAAGCAAGCGCAGGTGACGGCACAATAACCAGAGGGCCATCTGTATCTACTGGTCATAAATAAACTGCATCCATATTAGAAGCAAAATAAGACCATAAACAAACGTGTGTACAGAGTACAATAAAAATTGCAGCATTAAAATGAGGCAGAATTTATAATTCAGGCTATTATTGCTTTGAGTGCCCACAGGAAAAACTTCCAGCTCACAATTGGCTTTTCTCCTGAGAAAATAAATCATATTCTTATTTTGAGATTACTGAATTCTGAGTTATTTGTCCTCACCCCCTACCCCACTCACCAAACCCCCTTAGGAGACATGAGGAGCAAAAGCAAAGATCAATCTAAGACAAATGATCCTGACATAAAAAGAGAAGAAGAGGAGAAGCGGGAGATAAAAAAGAGAAAACAGTCTCTGACAGTTAAAACTAGGAGGCAGGGGAATTGAATCCGGTCTCTGGGGTGACGGGCAGCTGTTTTCTCTGTTGACTACCTGCGCTGTTGAGCACTACTGGGATTTATGTCCGCATATAACAGATATCTGTTATGAATCAGGAGTCAGGCCACCAAACTGAGGCTGAGAGCCGACCTGAGAATACACGGCTGTAAATTCAAGGAAAATTAAATTGTTTTACAACCTGGTTTTAACTTGAATGTGCATGGCTATGGCCACTGCTATGTTCTCTTATCACACCATTATGATCTGTTATAACATCTGAGTATGCAGTGACATTGCTTGAAGACAGTCCAACATATGTGGTAAAATAATACAATTTGAACAAAGCTTCAATTTAGCTAAATTATACGACAGCCTGCAAAACCATAGTCGGATTATTTTATGTTTTCCAACACTCATCGCCAAAATTGTTATTTATGTACATATGTGAAAGTACAGTATGGTTAAAGTGAAACTGCTCCACGAGGTCAGAGCCTCACTCTGCCCACTTCTTAATTTTGAAAAATGTTAATAAAAAAAAAAACACAAGGTAAAACCACTCAGTGTAACACAGCTAGAATTCAGTAAGGATGCACTTGAATCTGAATACCTTATTCAGGAGAGCCCAAATAATGAAATGGGAACAGATTTCTCCTTTACCTAAAGTTGCAAGTGCAGTATATTTCAGAGTACTACTTTTTACTTTTATGAGTCTGCTTATATACAAGTTCAGTACTCAACTTTAATATGCACCTCTTGTATTCAGAGCTAACAAAACATGGGCAGCTGCTGTCAGACTCTCTGTGTCTGCAGAGAAACACTGGGAACACAGAGAAGCACAGCTTTTTGAAAAAGTTTCTGTGTTGTACCTGTGTTGTAGCTAGCCGAGCTAGCAGCTCAGAGAGGCTGAGAAGCTCTCCGCTGTTTGTGTGTCTGTTAATACAGAGCCCTGCTTTTTACTCCTCCTCCTACTCCAGAGCTGGGGCTGCTGGAGGTGGGCTGCTCAATTCAGATTAGAGAGCGTTAACATTCTTTTTTGTACAGATTTAATGACTTAGATTAGAGGGTGGTGTTTTGAGCCATTTTCAATGCATGAAAAGCCCTTTTTTTTTTTTTTTTAAAGTTTTTTTTTTGGCCTTTTGTGCCTTTTTTTATAGTGACAGCTGAAGAGGAGACAGGAAAGGGGGCAGAGAGAGAGGGGATGAAACGCAGCAAAGGGCCGAGG
>JAJHUR010103167.1:0-12593 GCA_027495735.1 Lutjanus campechanus
ATAAACATGCATCTTAGTGTTAAGATGCATGTTGCTCGTGTAAACATATGTGCTGTAAGTGCTGATGTAATGGAGTGTTGCATAAAATATTGATGACATTCATGAATACTTGAGTGTAGTTATTGTATGTGTCAGGTGGGAACAGGTGTCCTGAGTGTTTAAGTATTGTTAAAGCACTCACACAAACTATTGCATGTTGCTAAACCATGTTGCATGTACACAACTGCAAGATCTAGCTACATTAAATACTAATAAGTTTATAATGAACTTACTAACACAGAGCTGAGCTAAGTTCAGAAATAGGGATATGTGAAAGATAAATAAATAATGTGAAATTTAAATAATTGTTTATTATTACAATAACATCTAATTTGACAGATTGTGTCAAAGCAATTTATTTGAATTCTTAGAATTTAATTCTTTTTTATATTTTTTATATTGCTATAAGAAAAAAATGAACATTTATAGAGTCAGAACTGCTCTCTTTTATTGATGTAATAGTTATGTCAGTTAGACCTGGTCAGGTCAGAGCTATGGTATATTAAATCATTCATCTTTACTCACTGCATCTCACTTACATCTTCACTCCGCTGCTGTCTGGAAAGACACACAGAAGTACCTGCTGCTGTACCACCAGACTATAGAGCAGCTTCTTCCCTCAGGCTGAGAGACTGCTTAATTCATCCTCAGCACTCCACCATGTAAGACAGTTCATTTTATTTTCATTTATTCAACCAATCTACTGTATATTACAGGGTTTCTGCATGTTTCAACAAGTTAAGACCATTATGAATGCAATTTAAGACCTATTTCACAACCACACGCTCAGAAAAGTACAAAGGATGTGAAGGAAAATTGGAGTCCCAGGTTATTGGTTCCATGCTGTTTTTTGTTTTGCAGATGTTACACTTGATTAAGTCAATATTTTCCCAAAAACACATTTTAAAGTATGACTGGAGTAAATGTAACTTTATAAAAGTAATTATAACTTCAAATCCAATCAGTTTTAAGACCTTTCCCAATCATTTCAAGGCCTAAAGTTCTGATTATTGGATTTTATACTTTTTGAGACTTTTTAAGGATGCACGGAAACCCTGAATAAATTTAACATCCCTTTTATGATTAGCAAAAAGTGAACCACAACTGCATCTTGCTCTCCAACCTTATGTTGTATAATGACAAACAAATCTAACTTGCACCTTTATTACCCTCAGGTGTGCAAAAAACAAACAAACTACAGATTGTATTAACTTCTTTTCAAAATACAAAATACATGAAATGATCAGTTATTGGTATAGGCCATGAGAAACAGGTAATTAATCAGTTATCCTTATTCAGAAAAGTGCATTATTGTTTGGTTTGCTCTTAGACTAGTCTACTCTGAATGTAGAATGATTGTAGCAGCCTGGATTCACAGTCACTGTCTGGACATTTTCCAAGTGTGCTGCTGCAGAGCCAGATGTTTCATGGTCACCACACAGCTGTTAGTCTGGTCCGAAAACAAGCTTCATTTGTTCAGTAACCTGACCATATACGCTCCGTTTTGGGCAAAAACCCAACCAGAGTATAATTTAACAGAGCATCAATTGTTGTCCCGATGAAAAACCCTAACAAAGGCAATAAACATGTTCAGGTTACAGCAGCTACCACCTCATCCCAACCTGCTCAGGTAAAAATCTATGACGTAGTCTGACCCCTCCTGACTACACCTGGGGCGCCCGAAAAATGACTCAAGAAACAAAGAATGCTGGACTTTCTGGTACACAGTATAAGACATTAACATAAGATTACTTATTATGAATGTAGGAGAGGAGTGGAGCATTATTACAACAAACTATTTACCGACACAAAAGCCAGGTGGAGGTGGGACAAAGTTCCGCCTGGGCTGTTTTCTGTGTTTGACTTGAATAGCCTAACTACAAGTTCATTCAAGTGTACTATTACAGTGAAGTAGAGAAAGGCTTTCACACCTAACAAACAGCCCAAAAGTATGTTTTGTGTAAAAAGAGGAGGGTAAAGCAGGTTAACAAAAGTGTCAAGACTTGTGAAAGTCAGTGAGATATAAATATAAGGTAAAAAATAATCACTTACCGAGCGGTTGGACCGTCGCTTTTTAGATCCGCGCAGGAACATGATGTCGGTTGGACGTTAAAAAACCCAAATGAGTTCCCAAGCGAACAAACGGGAGGGAGGAATCACCGAGGTCTAAATGTTTAAAGTCTCACAGTCTGTGTTAAACTACATGATGTCCCCCCTCGGACTGCCTCAGACTCCTCCTTCTGCCTCAGCTAACTACTTTGCTAACTCAACTGACAAGCTAGCCTAACTGAAAAACATGACTTCCTGCCCAGCTTTCAAAGTAAAAGACTCATTAACACCATTGTTCTTCATTTCATGAGCAGGCACAAAATTCAAACCAAATTAAGAACTACGCCTTTATTAAATACACATAACACAATTTTATTCGTCAAGAAATGCATTAGCAAAATCACTAAATTCAAATTGATAACGTCCCTGCTTTTATCTTGAAGGTGTGAGTGGTAACCGCCATCCTGACTGTACCAAGCTAACTTGACAAAGCTCCAACTTCACCTCTGCTGTCTATAAAGGTGAACACAGGCAACCAACTGTTAAACTAAATGTTAAAATCTTAAATTTTACGCATATAAGGCAAAAAATAATATCAATATTATGTGCAGCATTACTTTTTCAACATCATGTGCAACATTACTATTCATTATTATTATCATGAATAATATCATGTGCAATATTATGTTTATTGTCAAGTGTAATATTACATTTTGTTCCTTTCAATGTCATTGCCAATGCCACTTTTTCTATTTTAGTATAATTATTTAAACTTAACTTAACTTACTTTATTGTTATTCTATTAGCCACTAGTTTTTGCATTTATACACCTCATATTTTACTTTATATTTAACACTCTGTTGTTTTTATGTTACTGTAATTTTGAGCAACCTCTGGCAAAAGAATTACCTTCAGAATTAGTAAAGGTCTATCCAAGTCTTAATATTTTTTTTGGTTGAATTTAATTTGTACTTCTTCTGTTTATTATGTTTGTTATATTTAACTTGTTTACTTTCTCATATTGTATGTGATTGATATCAACTCTTTACACATTGAATCTGTACAATAGTGATGAGACAATTATATTGAATACTGCAATTAAAAAATGTCTTCATACAGAGCCAGACTGTGACAATACCATATTATATGATTTACTGTTTTATTTTATCAATTTAATTTAATTTAATTTTAAAAAGACTGCTGCTGACTGATGCATTGTTTTTGTTTTGAAATTGTACATGTAAACATTCATTGTAAAACACAGTTTATGCCATTTTTTGCTTAGGTCATAGCTGGCTACTTTCATTTTATTTTATTAAATTTTATTAAAAGGAGATAAGCAGAAGCAGTAAGTTAAAAGGAAAAATGAATTTTATACAAACAAAAATGGTGTATACATCAGTCTTATTATTTAAGAAAGAACATTTTATCAAGTTGTAATTTTTCTCTGTTTTTAATATTATGATAAAAAATAGTATTTTTTTAATATGTGTATTTTTTTTTTACTGTGGTATTATCACACTTTGAGGTTTTTGTAATGTTAGTGTATATTGACATTTATTAATCTCATTATTTATTATGATGATCAAATGCTTTATTTTTATATAGAATTTAAATAATTTTTGTCATATTTTATTTGATTGATTGGTACACTTTGCATGCATATTTAATCTGTATAAAAATATCCATTTCATGTCCACCAGCTGATTATCTGTTTACAATGTTCACTAAAGAGAGAGAAAAAAACTGCATTAATCCAAAACACACAGAGACAAAAACACCCCCTCTTTTATTTTGAAGGTGAGCTAACATGACAAAGTTCCAAATTTATCTCTCTTGGACATAAACACAGACAGTCTTTGTCAAAAAGTTTGGCCTGTTCTTCACTCAGGCTGTGATGAACTTTACTGCTGAACATATAAACTCTTGTCTCTCAACTCTCAAACTATTTGATTCGTACCATATTTAGTCTTTATTTATCCATCTGCAGAGTCTGGTTCAAATCGGGGAACATTCAGAGTTTGGGAGGAGTCCCTTTAAACTTCTGAATAAATATTCCTAAATAAATATTTTGACAAGGAGATATGAACACAGATGTGTTTGGGGGAACAGTTATTATTACACTCAGGCTGCTGCTGCAGCAGCAACGTGAGGAATTAGTTTGATAACAGTCAGTTTGACCCCCAAACAAAGGATTATCATTCCACTGTGGGTCTTTAAAATGACATGGGTAACATACTGTAATAGTTATTGGAGTTGAAAGGCAGCAGTACCACAGAGGAAAGCAAAGTAGGAAAGGATTTTCGTAAATGCAATCTAATCTCAAAATGAAAAGAAGGGGACAGCATGCATAACTGTCTGCAACAGAACATTTTGAGATGAGATTAGAGATCACAGATGCACGCTGCACCAGGTCAGTAAAAATCCTGGCAGAGTGCAAAAACATAATTCCTGATAATATCTGAACACCAACAACCTGACGAGAGAATGAAGCAAGCAGTATCATAGCTATATTTATATTTCTATAACGTCAACACAAGCTGATGGGACAGGAGACCATTAATTTAAAAATTAATTTCAGCTATAAGCAGCACTCTGCTTCCATCTAGTGGTGATCTGACAGAAGACAGGTTAGAGCTCTTGTTTTTAAACATTATGGTCATGCAGTGAAGAATATAAGCTACAAAAACAGATTTTCTTTGTAGTAAAAATGGCTTTTATTTCCCAAAGCAAGGCTGCTTTGAATTTTGAAATTACAAACTGCAGACTCTTGTAAAGCATGTTAGAAAAACAATAACAAGGCAACGTTTTACTTGGACAAATAACCACCAAAAGGCAGAGGAAACTGTTACAGAATGTATTGAAATTGTGATATTCACATCCTAAAATTCCAATTGTAGTATGTGATTTTTTTTTCTTTAGAAACATTTTTATTCATCTGTCTCATCAAAAGAGAACACGTACTCAAAAAAACGAACAAAAATAAAACTGGACTGCACTATTAGGCTGTATAAAATGTTAACAGAAAATATTCTGCACTTTAAAAATGTGTTACAAATGTAAAAAGAAAAAACAAAAAAACAAAAAACAACCTGAGCAAGAATCAAAGTAGACAGATAAAACTGAGGGATGACACTGTAAGTCAAATAATGGATATAGTTAACGGACGTCTACAGCTTCAACCGAAACTCTGACTAGTACAAAAAACAGCCAAAACATTGCTAGTCAGTGACAGCAGGCCACTTCAAATGTTTAGGATTCATGAATAAAAGATGAGTAAGATGAATGCACTGGTTAATTTGAATGAGGCACTGTAACACACAGGGTGCACTCTAAAGAGCAACGATTAAATAACAGAGACGGAAATGTTTGGCCAGCTGAGAAACCTCACTGAGAATACAGAAAACACACTCAACAAGAGCATAATTGTGATGTTAAACGATTCCTAAGGCACCCATTCATGCGTCAGTTACTTCTAGTCCAAAATGACACAGTTACTACCCATTAACAGTAGACGTGTGTATTACATCCTTTGCCTATTATTTACAGTTTTCCCTTTTTAATCAGTGGTAAATTGAGGTTGGTTGGAGTAAAGGTTTGTGAGGGGAATTCCACATGTAGTAGGCACGATTTTGTCTGACATGCAGGCACAGATATACAGTACCACTCTTCACAAGCACAGCCCTAAAAGAAATCTCTCATCTGTTCATGCCATACTGTGTCTAGGGATGGGTATCGCTTAAGATTTTAGCAGTACTTCTACTCTTAAAGATACAGTACTTTAACAGTACTCTTACCAGTTCTTTTTGTTATTTTTTAAGGGGGAAAACTAAACAAACTGTGAGATTCTGAGCAACAGTTCAGATATTGAGCATTTCAGAATCTTGAATTCATGAATACACCCATATTTATAACTTAACAATCTGTGGGGTAATTGTTACTTTTTGATCATGAATCCATGTTTGTATAATTTAGTTAACGCTGCGTGGGCTCTGCACTGCCTGCTTTCATATCATACCTGAGGTGAATGGGGCAACTAGAGATGAACTACGAGCTTGGCAGCGGAAAACACTGTTTGCATTTCTCCGCCTGTGTGTGACGTTTCATCCCTTACAAGCAAAAGACTTGTTGCACTTGTGGCAACGAGCCTTGTCAGTGAAGCGTAACCAGACTTTCGAGCCCCGCCCCTGACACATACACTATGACAGGCTTTAAAGAGAGAGATCTCTCTTCTGGACTGGGAATAGCAAAAATGCACCACAGACGAGCATCTTATCTTATTGTAAATTATAAGGGCACTCTGAGTGCAGACCTCTGCCAAGGCCAATGGTACAGTCTTTTATGATATGCAAATCTGCAAATGGAACTACTACATTAAACTGGATATATTTCCACAACTATTACGGATCCTGCAGCATGTTTTAAGACAAAACACTGCTGGCTTAAATGAAGAGAATGTGCAAGGATGTTGATGAAGTTACGCTACCCCATAATAACATTGAAATAGGCTTATGTTGGTTATATTGACTTGGAAGAAATGTAGACAAAGCTTATTTCTTACATACCTGCTGCATTTGTTTCTACAGTGATGTTTGAGGTGGTTATGTTTTGTTGCATGTTTAGTCGCAGCACACCATTCAAAAGAATTCAGCCCATTTTGCCATAGTCACCGGTGTTAACAACTGATCTCTCTAACAATGTTAACAAATGTGTAAAATAATTTGTGTATCCGCTCCATGATTCGGATCCACTCCGTGAAATGATTCAGATCTGTTTAATTAAAATCGGGTTAGTAGTTTTTCTGTGATCCTGCTGACAAACAGAAAATGAAAACATAATCCTCTTGGTGGAGGTAATTAGAAAAGGAGTTTGTGAGATACAAAGTGCCAGATAACATTTATGTAGCCTAAATAAATAGGAAAGCCATTTTCCTAATTTCTCATATACCAAGAGCCGAACTTCGAATCGGAGCTTATCAACACAATACGACGGTCTTTAATAATTTAGCCCCGGGGCCCGTTTTATAGCAGATTTCGGTACCCATCCCTAACAGTGGCATTGATTAAACTGTGACCTGTTCATTTTACTGTCCATCGTCCTCTTTGATCCACTCTTCTGTTAACTTCTGTACAAAATCCTCTTTGTTCTCCTGCTGTGATCTTGACAGAGGTACATGTGTCCCGGAGTGTTTAAACTTTGTCATCTGTAAAGAAGAAAAACTTGTTGTACGTATGAAACAAGGCAGCTTGTGTACATGTATACAGTAGAGTGTTTTATGTATTGTTTTGAGATAATCATAAAAGTAAATATCTGTTTCTCTCACCGGTGGAAGCTGCTGTGTGCTGCCTGGTGCTCCTGATTTGGAGGAAGATGGTGTAGGTGTCGTAGGCAAACAGCAGACCGGCGATCAAACCAAATACCTACAAAGCAACAACCCAGGATCAGAGCCACAATAATAATAAAATTTGCATGTTACATAAATCTTAACAAATCTCTACTTTATGTTACATAGCAAAAGGCAAGTGCAAGTTTTCGTCCCACACTGTTGTCACGGTTGACTTGAAGGTGCACAAACTACATGATCTCAGACAAAATTATTCTACTTGGAGAAACCGACAACTGGAGAAATGACTGTGAAATTCAGCAGACACATGCAAGAAGTCAAATTTGTGTCAGTTGCTCAAGTGCACATGTGACGCATTCAGTCCTGAACACACGGTGTATGTGTCAAACAAAAGAGCGAGCATAAAAACACAACAGGTTTGGTTTACTCAAACCACAAGAAGGACGCTGTGGTGGGAAAAAGAGATGTGGAATTTACCGTTAGGCTACAGAAATTCCACTGACGTCAGACATACTGTAGTGTGAGCAGAGCACACAACAAGTAGTTCTGACCGAGCAATCTGATTGGTCAACTCGACATTTAGAACGTGATCAAATCAGCAAGAGCGCACCCCACGCTCATCACTAAAAAATATTACTCTGTTCAGAGAGGGGATGTTTTTGAAATGTTTTTATGTATGAAAGTAAATCACAAACAACAGCTCGTGTTAGGCTATTAAGCAACATTATGAAATACCTAAATCAGCTTTCTTTAATGAATATAATTTATGGTGCTGTTAGATTGCTGCTACACCGCCTCATTAATACAGGTGCATGCCTCTCTTGTGTACACCAACAAATATAAATTGAAGCTGAATATTTCCTTAGATAAAACCATGTTGTGAATTTTGGAAATACATTTTGACTTTTGGACTGTGTTTAGATCACATGGAAACTCTGTTCAGCATCCTCCATCAGCTGCGCTGGTGACACAGTGCTACTAGCTTAGAAATTAGGCTGCTGATGTAGAAGCTAAATCTGTCCATGTAAAAATTACTCTTTTTTTCAGAAGATTGAGGTAGCAAAGCAGTTCTGTGTTTGGGAAATCCCACAATGTCTAGAAAGCATTAACGTTAGCTCAACGTGGCCACCTGACTCAACAGGGACTTGAAATCGTCTTTGTTGATAGGTCGTTACTATGGGTTGCAGGAGCAGTAAACATCAGATGTGTTTCTAGGGAAACGAAGATAACACCAGCAAAACATTGTCACTTTGAGTGCAAATTTCCCCATAATATGAAAACATTTTGATTATATCTTTTATTTTGTTGGTTTGTCATCCCAATGAAGGTGAAAACCGAGCTGCTTGAATCAAAAGACGGGTTTTTTTTGTGTAAGATCTGAGAAATGTGTTTGAGACAGGCAAATTCTGGATAAAAATTTTGCGGTCTGCACTAGACTTAAACAGGAAGGAAGTTTCAGACATATCTGAGAGGAGTATATTACTCAATACTGAATGAACGCTTTCCCTGCACTGAGCACTGTGTCAAACACATCAAACTTTTAGTTTCAGTTTCCAGATCTACAATCTAACTGAATCCTTGACACTGGTTAATGGTTGTCAAAACAGTAAAACACACGCAAACAGATGAACAGTTTCAGAATTCAGTTCATGGTGGTTAAACTGACCCCGCCAGCGATCAGAGCGCCGTCCCCAGCTCCTCCAATGACACAGATCAAAGAAGTGATGAGGTAAAGGCCAGCGCCAATTGCTGCACGGAAGAAATCCTGCACAAAAGAGGGAAGCAGAAGATGAGGCATTGAGCAACTATGCACGTACACTTTGTGTGTGAGAGTGTCTGTGTGTATGCTTTTTGTAAAGTCATGTGGTAAGACATGTGGAGGACTCACAGTCCAGACCCAGCTGATCATTTGAAACTGCTTGTCCAGGTCCATCATGAAGATGCCAAAGATGATCATGGCAAAGACCATCTCGCAGATGGCCACAGCGGTGTATCCTCCAGACCGAGACGCAGCATAGCAGATGAGGATGATTAAACTGAGGAGCTGATAAAAGCGAAAAGAGGGGGTGGGGAAAAGAAATAATCAGTGATTATTGACTTTGACCTCAGAATGGTAAAAATATCCCAGAGTGCTCCAGGGTTATGCCAGTAAACTAACACATGCTGTTGCCTAAATTCCTCCCACCTGACTTTGTAGGTCAGGTTTGACTGACTTGATGAAACATCATATAGATCAGCTGAAATTCACCTAACAGAGAACTCGGCATCTCAGTGCTCAGTGACAGAAAAAGATCTGTGTCAGTCGGAGCAGGAATTTCACAGTCATGGTCTATACCTGCCAACACTCCTGTCATTTCCGTGTTTCTCCCATTTTTCATTGCCATCTCCCGGCGCACTCCTGCTTCATTGTTTCTCCCACAATTTGCATGGCCCTCAAACTTTATTATGAAAATTTGTCATAGATGGATCCATACTTTTTGCATGTTTGTCTGACACGGGCCAAGGTTAAGGGTGAAAAGGGATGCATTTCACCTTCAGTTCAATATTTTGCACTCACAGTTGAAACTTGAATAACAAATGCCAAGCACAAGGTGGTAGGTCTGGCGCACGGACTGTGTGTCTCCATGCACACCTCTGAAACACCTGCGCCTGTCACAATTAAACGTGATAACGACAGCACAGCACACGGAAACATCTACCTCTGGAAATGATGAACATACCTGGATGATTCAGAGAGTCACGAAATGAACACACATCACCACAAATCTGCACCCAAAGAGAGATGAGTACGATTTTTCATCAAGGATAAAAAGACAGTTGGGAAACAGATGAGCCCTGGTAATTGGACATTTCCTTCATAATAAATCAGAATACTAAGTAAACAATCAGTCTAATGTGTGTAGAGGTCTGTATGGTCAAAATGTATCAGTTAAAGGTAAACACAGGAAGCAGCCATGTTTAACAGCACTGCATAGCAGCCTAGTATGAACTTCTGGAAAACTGGGCAATTTAGGGCAGGACAGACAAACTCTTTGATCATGAGCCTAAAGTCACTCTACAAGAGGTTCGAACTGCAGACTGGAGTCTCTGTTAACAGTGACAAACAGCTAGACCCCTGTTATATACGCTTGTCTCCTGTATGAAACATTATTTTCATTTTGCTGTTGTCCATGTGCTGTCTCTCCCTATGGAGGCCTATATCCACCAATATTTAATATTTATATTTATTTACATTATAACCAATATTTAATTGATGCCTTTATTGTGCTGGCACTTGGCCTTTGTGCCCTCAAAAAATTGACAACACCAAAGGCCAGGAGGACTTGCCCCTAAAATGATTAAATTCCTGGCCTGGCGTCCACTCAATAGCCCAGGCCAGACAGACAGTAAATCACTCCAACAAAGCCATCATTGTTTCATTTACTCAAGTCAATTCACGATTGAACATCCACAGAATCACAACAGAAAAAATATTTTCTACACAAGAATACTGTTCGGGTGAGGCAACCGGACGGATAACAATGCACGCTGTCAGTCTGTCTGTCACATGCTGCTCTCTTCTTAGATTTACAGCACGTTTGTTCCGTCAAGATCATATTTTTCCATATGAGGGAAAAAAAAGTCAGCATGCATTCTTCTCGGTCCATTCTACTGAAAAGCTGCCAATGTGGAGAAATCATAAACTCAGCCAGCCTACAGCCCCGAACCAGTATCAGCCTCCTTTTTTTCAATACAGCTACTGTTCCTGCTGTCAAACTGTGTGGGCAGATGCATTCACACAACATATGACAGCTGTGAAGGAGTAGAAAATTTCAAACAGTTATACGTCTTTAAGCCTTTTTAAGCCCTTAATTTACTTGAAGACACTATATGGCATTAAACATAATGGACTTTTACATGACAATGGTTTTGTACATAATGCCTTTTTGCACCTTCCTGCACATTTGCATACTTGTGCATTTAAAATTTTTATATACTGCAAAGGTTGCGCAGCCACCTACACACTGTGCTACCTTAAGGAATCTTTGGAGGACATCAGTGTGTTCCAGTGACATTATTTCAACATAATACTTTGCAAAAGTATGGGAACCATGGGGGTGGGGTCTGCAACACAAAACTTTTCTGATTGGTCGAGTACATGTAGCATTTTACTCCCCCGAATGAAAACACACATACTCTTATTGTGAAGAATTTAAGGAATCAGTATGTTATTCCCAGAAACTTATATGAATGGTTTGACACACCTTCAAGCTGGCAGCCCTGTTGTAATGGAAACGCAAACCCCTGCCATATACCAGTACCTTGGTTCTGATACTGTTTTTTTAATGATATTTTTTCCATACCAAATCCATTTTAACAAAAAGAAAATCACACAACACATTACAGTACGATTACTCACTATTTAAAAGAAGATGCTGTTGAAACACCTGGGAGCAGCTGGAGAGATTGTTTTTACTCTGATAGTGTTACTCAACCTGAATAACCGGACTAAAATTAAGAAACTGATGGAATATCCGTACAGTATTGGGATGTATAAAAATATAAATAGCTGTTAATGACAGAGCTGGAAAAGTCAAGGAATGAAGCCGGGACCATAAAACAGACTATGTGGTCATTTATCATCCTTCAGGACAAGAACAATCTTGACAAAATGACAAAAATCATTGTAAACCAAAGCTTCTAGGGGCTTACTGCTCTAACCAACTAAACATTACAATTTTACACTTTTGCATAATATCAATTATATCACATTTATAATTATATGCCTTTAAAATTCTCTGTAGTTACATATATGAGCCACTGAACTGAAGTCTGGTGCTCTACATCATTTATCTGCACTGCTTTCTTGTGACAAGCCACACAATTTATTCTTGTAACGCTTACTAAATCAACTGGACTCTGATGTGTATTTTTAAAAACCTCGTCTTGCACACAGCAGTGTTTTATTCTCAGACACGGACAACTCTGTGGCAAGTGTCAAATCACTGCAGTCCATACGATACACACACATGATGTAACTGACTCGACACCGGCCCTACATCTGTCACTACTGCTTCCCCTCCCCTCACCCGCCACTGTTACGCAAAAGCACAGCCAGCCAGATGCATCAGTAGTTCATGTGTTCTCGAGACTGGCACAGGCTGCCTCTGTAGAGTAGCGG
>JAJHUR010103168.1:1233-14475 GCA_027495735.1 Lutjanus campechanus
AAGGAGAGGAAGACGGCAGCTCGCAGGATGGGGGAGGCAGCAGAAAGAGCCTCTTGCTGGTTATGGAGCAGGAGAGAGGAGTCTAGCTGGAAGCCAGGAGGAGGAGATGGGCAGTGACTTGGCCACCACTGCCGACCCACCATCGGGAGGGTGTTGTGGTAAGGGTCGAAACACCCAATGAACGATGGAGACCGCCTGATGACATCAACTCCTCTTGGCCAAGGCTACATTCACCTAAGGTGAATGAAGGAGAAGCATCGTCAGATGTAGTTGCAATGTGAAAGCACCAATAGTCGTCCCTATCATACTGTCGTAATATCAAGGTATTCGCTCAAAAGTATTGAGATATTTACTCATTTTATCATCTCAGCCGCTTCAAAACATTGGAGTACACAACATGATCAACAATTATCAATATCGACCGATATGAAACTTCATTATTGTGGTAGGTTTTTCAGCTACATTGCCCAGGCCTAGATTTACAGTGTATCCACTGAATGATTTACTTGCAGTACAGCTACACCTCTGTATCACAAGCCACCACAGTAATTTTCTCACTATGTTAAATCTTTGTATGTCAGTTCATGTTTGATTATATGATGCTGATCTCAAGCTTTAGTCCCTCCATCACTTTGTGGGTTTCCTCCAGACCTCCTGTGTGTGTGTGTGTGTGTGTGTGTGTGTGTGTGTGTGTGTGTGTGTGTGTGTGTGTGTGTATTACCCCTCTATCAGTAGGTGGTTGATAGGGAAATGGAGAGTGGGCATGAAGCAAAGTCGGCTGTCATTTTGTGGAAAATTGCAAAACAGCTGTTCGAGACATATGTGGAGTTTCCATGGCAACCAGATAGGAACTGGTAGCAGAGTGGAAAAGAGAGGGAGACCGAGAGTAAGCGAGGACAAGAGAGAGAAACCTAAATAAGGTATAGACTGGTAGAATGACACAGGTCAGGGACTGCAGCTAAAACCTCGAACAAGTTAATTAGTACTTCTGAGATTCTCAGACTGCTTACCTCAAAATCTATGCTGCCATTTAGTCTGACAGAAATTCCGTCCTTAACCTGTCTTTGGGTTTGTGTAAGACCTGAATAGAGCTCTTCAGAATCTCTTGCCTACACAGAAAATTATACTTGACAGTCCAAAAAAAAAACAAAAAAAAAACAAAAAACCTTAACACTTCTCCTCTCCTGAAAAGGGCGTTTAGATATGCTTTTCTCCTACGCTGGGAAATAATATCACAAACCTCCATAGCAAACACTGCAAGTGATAACAATATTACTCTTTGTTGTGCTTGAACTTCTTAAGGTAGATATGATGCACATGCTGAATGTGCATGTTCTATAGATAAAAGATTAAAAGTACTTTTCTTCAACCTCTCTTTTCAATTCTTTGGCTCTTTCTTATCTCACTGGAGCGTGATATTCCATGAATTTGATAAAATCCCTGTAATGCGTCCTCCATAATATGCCACTTACAGCAGTATTGCCAATTTTCTTCATCTAGCAACCAGACATATTCTCCCCATGTACAGCATCATTCCTCTGCAACCCCGTATGAGATTCTGCTCAAATCCCTCACCCTTATAAATGCTCCTGTCTCTTTGGTCCTTATCACAGAGTCATAGTCACGAGAGGCACCGTCTCACCTCAATGCCCCATGTTTCTGAAATGAGCTTTGACATTTTTCCTTTGTTTCGATCCTGACGATAAAACGTACTGTACAGTTTTCCAATAATGCTCGACTCTAAAAGATTATCATATGATGAATTCTGTAAGATGGAACAGGCAGCATCTCCTGCCCACTCTTTTAGATTATTAGACTATTTCACGGATTTCAGATGTTAAAACTCTTTAAAACAATACCATACATTAACAGCAAACACACCAGGGTGTTAATGCATTTTCACAAGATAACATTTGCCAAAGCAAAACCCATCCAGAAACGTTAACTTATGATGTTATATAGCCTCCATGATTATGAAAAATCTCTAAACAAAACAGTATATCTTAAAACAATACTTGTTCTAGGGCTGAACAATAGATAGTGCTATCAATATTGCAATATGGCCAGGTACATGAGCAAGAGAAAGATCAAATGTGTCGCAACATACCACTATAAGTGAAGCATTGTGGTGCAACAGAGATGCCTAATAAGGGAACTTGTTTGTTAGTACGGGTGGAAGAAAAAAATTAATTCTCTTTACTAGTGTTTAGTCAGTTGGCTCGATGCTAACATATGACAGGAATTCCCATTTACATGCTTCATAAAATTAACATTGTGATCGCAGCATAATTTGTTTCCTACTTTCATAAGCGGTATAGCAATAATGCTGCTGAAAATAAAAACTGTTTCTGGACATTTGCAGTATGATATACAATCTCTAGAAGTGTATGATTCTACTTTTTAACATTGTCTAGTGTTAAAAAAAACAAATAACAATATAATAACAATATATATCAAATCAGCACCCCAATATGAGAGAATCAAATCAGGAAAAACGTGTATTATTGCAGCCCTACTTGTTTAGACCTCAGCAAAAATGAGATCATGATCATTTTTATATTTTTTTCAGTGACAATGCAATGCAAAAATTACCATTCTGACTAAAATCATGACTCATATTGTAAAATCTGTCAAAATAATTGTAACATGATTTGTTTGCATATCGCTCAGCCCTAATTTATGGAATTAGTACTGTAGTAGAGATAAAACGGTATAAAAATTTCATACAAAGTTTCTCAAAGCAAGGTAATCAAACAAGGCTGATATTTATGATTTGAAACAGTGGGCCTAATATTTATTGTCAGGGATTTTACAATGATTTAATGTGAAACTAGTTATATGTTTAATCCCTATATACACTAGCGCTGTTGTTTTTTGTCAGAGAGTACTTGTAAAGTCTGCTCAGGAAATCCAACACATGCACTGGCTAGAAAAAATGTAATTGCTTGTTTGTGAGCAGTAGGGGAAAACACTTCAGGGATTGCAAATAAGAAAATGTGTTTTAATCCTGTGCCGGCCATATTTAGGAAACAAGTGCCATTAAACAATTGTGTTCTTCCCTCTTGGTTTTAATGTTAATTGAAACACTCAAACATAGGAGGGAAACATCTAAATTGAATTTCAGCTTCAAACTGAGCAGTGTAGACCTCTGTGAGAAAATGAGTTCACAAAGTACTTTTGTTGTTTTGCGCTGTCTTTCTCTGTCCTTTGCTCCCTCTCATATTAAGCTGTGCTGCAAAACCTCTAAAGGAAAACTGATGAGTCATAAAGTGAACCAAAGGTTTAATATTAGAAGCTCAGATAAACACCAACGCCAGTGAAAAGTTTCAATATGTTGCCTGATGATGCAGTTGGTATTAAAGGGATCCCTGCTGTATCAGAAAGAGAGACGCAAGGTTTTAAATTGGATTCCAGTAAAAGATACCTTGACATCTTTCTGTATTCTGTGGGCCCAGGCCCCGTTCTGTCAAAAGCATGACAGGTGTTTGACATGCCTTTAATCCCAGCATGCTCTAGTGAAGAGAAATATCAGTGTATTCCTCGAACATTCATATTCAACTAGTTCTTCCTCTTTCCCCTCTGGATTGGTGGTATAGGTAGAATGGTGCCGCATTCCGTTTGGGAAATTATTTTATATAATATGAAATAATAGAATACGGAATAAAACCTGAATAAGTGTGATGAAATCTTGAGAATCCATTATTTATTGTTATATCCTCATCAAAGTGATAGCCTTCTGAATTCCCTGGCTTTACAAAATGGCTTTGGCCGAAACATTGTAAAAAATTTGCTGAAAAACCATATTTACATTACTGTGACATTCCTAGTGCTTTTGAGTAATCATGTTTAACAAAATGTTGCTGAAAGAACATTATGCATCATTCTTCAAGGAACTCTTATTCAAGATTAATTTATAAATCAAACTTTGATTCTATATATTCTGACTTTCATTCCATCTATTATCATTCTTCTTCTTTTTCTTCTTCTTATTCTCCTCCTCATTATTATTATATTTCATATGAAATATAATAATTTACTGTCATAATACTGTATATATGTATGTAATATATATCAATCAAAATTGACTGCCACTGGCAAAGGTGACTGGCATTATTGACATGTTGTGACACATTTTCTCCAGTGAACAGGACACCTGAGTGTTGGATCGATGTACAGTGGTGATGGCAGGCTGACTGAAAAAGAAAAGACTAGAAGGCTAAATGTCTGGAGGTTCCCTCCACAGTACACTTCACTAATACTCTGAGTGGTACATTGATTTCCAACTTCGGCTGCAGTGCCATCCAGCACATCCACTAAAATTACAACAGGTGTCTAGAGAATACAGTTTCCTTTAAGAAACACACAATACACACCAAACATATAGAGAAGGATACAGTTAAGTGTAGCCCATAACCTGCATGGATTTTTTTAAAAATAAAACTGTGATCATTTAAAGATGCAGTAAGAGGTTCTGGAGAAAGACAGCTGACTGTGAATCTCATTCCAAGGTGGTCAAATTACCCACACTACTCACACGCTTGAAGATGGATTGGAGTCTCCAGGTTGTCAGATACTTACATTTTGGGAATGAAACACAGGCATTATTTCCTGAAACCAGGCAGAGCCAAGAGGAGGAGCAGAAGTCCGGTTTTCTCTCAGACCACTTGAATTACATTATGCTTAAAGTGATACTACACTTTCCATGATAACTAACTCAATATGTACTCACCACTATGCCGATGTGATGATAAGTGAAGATCTTCAGTTCACCAAACAATCCTGGAGTTTTAGTAGAAACAGGGTAGCAGCCTCATCCAGTACAATGGCAGTGAATGGTGACCACGGATAAAACGTTAAAAATAGCACACAAAACGTTTTGTGTGCTATTTTTAACGTTTTATCCGTGGTCACCATTCACTGCCATTGTACTGGATGAGGCTGCTACCCTGCTTCTCCTAAAACTCCAGGATTGTTTGGTGAACTGAAGATCTTCACTTATCATCACATCGCCATAGTGGTGAGTACTTACTGAGTGGGTTATTCTCGCATGGTGGAATATCACTTTAAAGGTTAGTATAGAACTTATGCCTGATGACGTCAAAATGAAACTGCCTACCCCAGCTTACCCCACCAGTGACACCTTGTCGCAGAATTCCCTTGAGTTAGGGAGTATTTAGGGGCAACAATAAGTGGGACAAATGTCTGTTTAAACTTCTAGAAAATTGGCTGGTGTGTTTGTTAAGAGGCTTTGCTGCACTGATCTGGAGGCGGGAACTGCATCAACATGGCTGAACATTGTATAATGACTGCATATTGTATAACACTGGCACACAGCAGTGCACCAAAACACCACACAAGACTGAAAGCTATTACTGTTACCTCTGCTTGCTTCAATTCCTCACTATGGGGAACTGATTGGAGTCTGTGAGTCCTTGTGCTGTGCCTGAAGGATTGATCTATTCACACTGATCAATAATGGTTGGTGGCTACTCAGACGACTCTTTGTTTATGTGCATGCATACATACAGTAAATGTACCTCATGTACAGTAACAGTAAGGAATAGAATATCTCAACCTTGATGCATAAGAAAACAAGCTCTCTCACACACACATACACAAACACACAACACAGGCACAAGCACTCACCCATTAAGCAGAGACCTGGGTGCTATACCCGTTTGGCATCACCACTGAAAAGACTTAACCCTTCCTGAGTCCCACCCGTTTTGCTCTGTGCACCAATAACATTTGAGTAAGCTTGGTACCCAGCGGAACATAACTTTCTCCTTTTCTGTTTCCTGTACTTACATAAGTTATGTGCTGCTAGGCTTGTCAATGTTCAAAAGAAACAAAATTTGAAAAGGGTTAAAATATGTTTCTTGGGGACCTATAAAAGTGATGTATTTTAGTTACATCTTAAGTTAGCTAATGTTAGCAAAATGCCAGCTAACTAGCTAAAAAAACTAGTTACTAAAAAAGCTACAAGATGAAACAAAGACAACAAGATTCATTCTTTTGGGGACCATGAATGTCTTTCATGATTATCCGTCTTTGCAAATGTCTAGATATTTTTCCCCTGGACCAAAGTTGGACTGACAGACTGTCTAACGGATGCTCTAAAGCCAAATCATCAAGTGCGGCTTAAAGAAAACACAAACCACACACATACATGACTACACACAACAAAGAAACATTACAGCACTGAAAACAAGTAAGCATGAGAATGTGAGGGAGATGGTTATCCATCTGCAATATGATAAATACATCAGAGTAATAAGGATGCAAATTCAAGCTGGCTGCAGAACGACAGCAGATGAGGATTCAGTGCTTTTTAACCATACAGGTGGCATCACAAGTAATTATCAGATGATGTGATGCTGGCACCCATTGGGAGTTACTTGCCTGACACATGAACTGAAAAAGTTTTCTAGCTCCCAGGTTTACTTCCTGGTTAAACGCTCCACTGAATATGCACAGAAGTGTTTTCCCCCTTGCCCCTTGTTCCCACTCAGCCCATAGACCTTACACTGTGATGACATGACAGATTTTTAGATTGCTTTTTTTGGCTCAAGGAAAGTTTTACAAATATAAAAACGCCATGGATCAAAAATTAATAATAGAAAAGAGTCATAATTGACCTTGTTTGCAGTTCAAAGTGTCCTGTCCTGGTGTGACAGTTTTTCTATTATAATGGTGGACTGGGAGGAAAATGCTTTTTGGGCTGGTGGGGAGTGTTTGGCTGTAATACCACGAGTGGCCACTGGGAAAAATTGGCAGCAGGTGTGAGCGGCAATGCCTTGTCTAGTTCTATTTTTGCTTCACTCTTTTTAACAGGTGGTTTTTCAACCTCAATAAATATTTTACATCAACTCTGAACATTTCTCAAACTGTTTTACCAGGAATCAACATCTCAGTAAGAACCCACAGACACTTAAATGTCATCTTTAATATCATTATTCTGTTGAAAGGAGATGACATAATAAAAATTGACTGTAGCTTCCATAGCTACAAGGGCAACAGCTGCTGCCGTTCCACTTGCGTCTTGCTCTGATGAAGTCAAGAGATTGGTTTGGGAAAAGCAATTTTGCCAAATGTCAAAACGCAAGTGAGCAAGATGTTTCCATGTGACAGATAGGAATGGAGATGAGGTATGGTATGCTCCTATCTAAACATGTGATTGGTATTTTTAGCACCTTAACACTACAATATCCACCTGAACCTGATGCTTCTTGCCTGTTGCTTTCAATTTCTTTCGCTTTCCAATTTTCCATTTTCCCATCCTTTCATCTTTCCTCCACCCTGCTTTATCTCATCCTCCTTCATCTTATTTCCTGCACAAGACAACTGATAAGAAAATAAATCCTCACACAACTGTGTATGTGTATGTGTGCGTGTGAGAGTGAGATATCTCTGATTACCTGGCTGCCTTGTCAGCAGACAGAGTTTCTGCTCTAGCACATCTATACATCTATGCAAATCTTATATCTAAGAATCTATTTCTCATGCCAGCTCACTAAAACCAGGCTTCAATTAGAACATAGTTCACTCAATCTCTGTCCATCTCATTCAGTTCAGCCTCTCTTGCCATTTCCTCTCATTCCTCTCAGTCTCATTTGGCTAATCTTTCACTTTCTCTCTTGCACATTCATGAGTTGTTAAAAGCAATGATGAGCCACCAAAACCAATTATTTTTTTAATCAATCAACACCATCTGGGGGACATGATACTGGAAACTGATAAATTTAAGAAGTGCAAAGTTAATCCAAGATAGCAATGTAATCGATATTATATCCTTGTCTAACAGGCATTCATTTTTGTTGGCTTCTTACGATGTGACACAGTCTGTCAGTCTCATTTCACACTTTACACTTTACCTTCTTTTCACCGATAACACTGAGAGCATGAAATGATCAAGAAATCATCATATTTTTCTGGTATTTCCAGGCATATTGATAGAGATATGATGAACTACTTGCATCATAGAGAGGAAATCAGCACTCACATATGCTGTTTGATATTTCTTTCTGCTTTCCAGGCAGGAGATGGGGTTATCTTGTCATTGTCAATGAGTCTTTTACCCCTATCCACCAAATGAACCCCGAGGCTCTCATTGCAACAAGTACGTTTACACAATCCCTGTTCTCTTAAAATACTTCTGTAGTAAAGACAAAAAGATCAAGAAACATCTTCACATTACTTTGGGGAAATCCAAGCCTGAGGCAAATCCTATCACTCTGTACAAAAGGAAAAGAGAGTTAACTCAAGTAGCAACAGTGAGAAAAACTGTTATCACTCAGCTCACTAGCACCACTAGGAACACTTGAGAACTACTGTCAAGATGTAGCAAGTGCTGATCCACCCAACCTAGTGTTACCTCAAAGAGACAGACACTGCAATGCTGACTGAAGAACAAGACGGGCCAACACAAAGTAACACAAGTCTAACTGTTAGAAGTTAATCTGTCCCTCATGCAGGGACTGCTGCACGTGAGTCTACTACTTTGTTTGATCTAGGTCCAGTTCTTGCCATGCACGCCATCAGAAGGTCAGGAGGCCTTCCCATAGCAAAACAAATGGTAGCCTGGGACCAGTTCAGTGCCATGGTAGGCACAGGGATGGTGGTAGGTAGGCATTAGGCAGAGGGGTAGCAGATCTGATTCATGCCAAGCCAAGGAACCCTGTTTCAGTCTGGCTGTTTGCAATGGCACACCAGCTGCTCCCACAGACCCCAGCTGAACCTCATTGGCAGCCAGAGAGCAGAGATTAACACAGTGACCTGCAAAGACTGCTTGTAGGTCTGACACAGATACACCCAGACAGCTGGGTAAAGAACTGGCAAATGACTGGCATAGACAAAAAGAAAGTCGGTGAGGTTGGACAAAAAAAGAAATCAAAGCCCTTTAGAGTAAAGAGTGAGGACCTCTTGAATCTTATGAGTTCATTGACTATCTGATCTAGTAGAATGGCCTAAGTACTTCTGTGCCTGATGATTTACTGTGTGGATAAATGCAGACAAAAAGTGACAAAAATGCAGACACAAGCTGGGCCAACTGAAATAATTCTGATTAGAATATCCAACTTAATTGTTTGCATGGAGGCTAAATAAAGTGATTCAATAAGATGTGCTTTTACATAACCAAAAGCATTTAATCACAGTATAACTTTCTTCATATGCAGTGTTTCTGGCCACTCTGAAGCATCTCATCTCCTGAAGAGAAGAAGAAGAAGAAGAGGAACAAGAAGAAGAACAAGGACAAGGACAAGAACGACAAGAGGGGATGCCTGTTAAAATGAATGTTTCCAGTGATTTTTGATCTGGTTAATGGGTTTTGTAGATTCTGGCTTCTTTAATGATTTCAAACACTAGTTTGAACAACTGGTTGTTTCAAACCTTTTGGCCATCTTGATGTGAACAAATTTTTTTCCATTCTGTAGTTGAAAATGGAATTAGCCTCAGAAGAGACCATGCTACTGCCATGTTTCTGTCCCTCCAGAAATTCGCTTGCGTCACCTAATGTTATCCCTACATGATTGCACATGTAACTTGTACACTTGTAATTGCACACAGAAAGAATATATTTATTCTAACCAGAAACAACTGGATTGACTGTTTACATGGTTATTATTTGCTAACACTTTCCTATTGAAAGGATTATCAAAGGTGTCTTCCAACTGAGGTGGTTACATGAGGTATTTTGATTATGATGAAGTATTTTTTTTAATGCTCCAATGCATGTATTTTTCTATTTTCAATGTCATCTGTATTTATAGAAAACACAATCAGTCAAGTACACGCAGTACTGGCAAGTTCCCATTTGTTTCAAACAAACAGCTGAATGGTTGAAACAATGCCCAGTATTTATCATTTCTGGCTAATATTTTGACATGCTGATGTTTGTTTTGATGTATAACTTTGTGTTTGCATAACAAATGTGAAGACACACATGAAACCACAAACAACGCAATATCAGTATTACAAAATAACTAGCTACTATTCACTGCTGTGTCAGCCAGTCCAGCAAACAAGCAAGAAGCTTTGTCATATACCCTCTTGTCACTCTTGGCATTTGTTTATCTATGGAAAACACTGCAAGCCTTCTTGTCAATGCCACTGAATATTGCAGATGACGGACAACTAAAGTGAATGGGTTTCTTTTACCCAGAGTCCAACAAACAGTGACTGCCATTGTGTGGAATTACTGTTTGCTCTCGACAGCAGACATTATCAGCTCAGCTCAGCTAAGGTATTTTTGTCCTTGAGAGCTGTTTGTATCAGGATAAAAGCTTCACTCTGTTTTCCTCAGTCAAGTGGACAGCTTCCAGTGGAACACATCATGGAACCTACAGTCAGCTGCGTGTGTGTTCTGTGTGAGACCAGCATGGCAAATCTAGTAGCCAGTCCTCACCCTCTAAAGTTTACTGTGTACACATTGATACACACTTCTACCTTTCCACTGACACACACCCTCATATGTGCACATGCACACACACCTTCTTTGTCGTCATGGCGAATGATGGCGTCCTGTACGACATCGGTGAGGCTGAAGCGGACCCGGTGCTTCTTGCGGTGGGCAGGCGGGGCTCGAACTTTGATGCCACCTTGCTGCCGCTGAAGGCTCTTTTCCCTCTCATAGTACGCCCTTATTTGGTCACAGCGCATCCTCCTGACCAGCCGCTGGCGCTGGCCAATGGGGAGAGACTCCAGCAGACACTGGTCTATCTCCATGTTCTGACGAAAGACATTACATAGCTGGAAACAACCTGGTGAGAAAGACAGAGAGACAATAACAATGACGTTTAGTGTCAGCTGCATGAAACTAAATGCAAATGTCATTTATTTATGCATTATTTGTTTTCATTCAAGCTCTGATGGCAAGCTGTCCCTGCTGAGTGAGGACAGCAATCTGGTGAATCAGTAAAAAACACTGCCATAGTCGATAGTATTTACTCTAATACAGTTTGATACTGAGCTAAAGAGGCTCAGGTGATAAAAACATATTAACACTGTCAGTTTCATCTGCAAGCAGAACATGTTTTAACATGTTATTGTCTTGTGTGCATTCATGAGTGTTTGCATGTCTGCAGTTTTCCCAGTTGTGTGTGGGCAATCATTTAGCATATTTACTCTAAAGGGTATTTGTGCCTGTGTCTGTTTAGCCTTGGGGTGAGTTGAGAGGGAGCTTTGCAGCATTTTGCGTGTTGTCACTCCTGTCCCAACAGTGTGTCGTGATTCTCCTGACTCTGCATAATCTCCCTCTGCCTCTCGGTGGAACTTAGCCAAACAGATCTCATCGCCAGGCAGCTGCTAAACCTATTATGGTCTGCTTGGCTGATTAGGATGTACAGCACAGTGCAGTAGGTGGGCACAGAATGAGACTTACTGAGTGTACTCAGGTTAAAATCAAGAGAGGCACACACTTTAGGTGTGGTATTTTGCACCTTGACCCTATTTTCCCATGTTTGTGTGTCTAAGTGACTAATCAAAGAAACTAGAAAAAAAAATGAAGCCATGACATCACTATATAACTATAAGTTTTAGTTCTATTGAAGCCTACAGGAGATACAATGTCAATCAAGCTTTTTGGAGAAAAGCAGTATGTTAATCTCTGAAGTGTATTGTTTCTCACATCACACATCATATTTTGTGGTTATGATGGTGGACACATATATGAAAGTTCCTTGCGGTAATGTCACTTCTGCCAGCTGCAGCACTCTCCAGGTTGACAAATACCAAAGTTACCCTTTAAGTAAAGGTATGAACATTGATCTGGCATTGATAGCATTGATGATTTGACAAATTCAGGTCACAGCCACCCCAGAGGACAAGAAAAATATGAAGAGGAGGAAGACTTTACAATAGTGTGTGTGTGTGTGTGTGTGTGTGTGTGTGTGTGTGTGTGTGTGTGTGTGTGTGTGTTTCTTTCTGAGTCACAAACTCATCCCTCTCTGGCTCCCACTGTCTCTATATCTCATTCCTTCTTTTATCAAACTTTGCTGTTCCTTTGTTACTTTCGTCTTTTGTGCCAATTTTGTTTCAAGTATCCTCTCCTTGGAGCAGCTGTGTCTCTACATTGATCTCTCTGAGCACACGTCAGTTTGTTCGTGAGGTGGAAAGTATTGTTAGTTGAACGGCTTTGATGTCCTTCGTGTTGTCCCCATGTTTCCCACAACCTCAACTCTTTTTTATCTCTCATCCTGTCCACAGAGTGACATGCACTAACTAGTCTTTGAACAGTACCGACATCCGGGGGGAAAAACAATAAAACACTCAAAGATGGCCTTGACAGTCCTCCAACAGACGCAAGTGGACTGTTTCTACTTCGTGTCTACTTTATACAGTAAACTCTCATCGGTAGGGGCTGAGGTGTGTTTGGACTAGATCTTTATCACATAGAGACAAAGCCATCCTAACAGACAAATGGAGCTGCTGCGCTTTTTTCTGTTTGATATACATCTACACATTCATTAAAACACCTGCCCCCTCCACCCCCTTTTGCCACACACATATATGCACACATACAAACACACACACCTCCTGCACAATAGAGCAGTGCCATCTGCTCTGGTTAGACATGTAAAAATGGTTCCTTTGTGTTCAGGTCCCAGACAGGAGGGGGGGTCATTATTATACTGTTGGTGCCAGGTGTCTGCTTCAACTGTATTTTATTTTAGGAACTTGGCTGCAGGTTAAGCAGACACACAAATACAAATACAAACACAAAAACACACTCAACATACTGCCTTTTCCAATATCATGCCACTCCATCTCTCCACAGTCCAGCTTCCTCAGTCCCCTGTTATTGCCTCCCTTTTTCTTATACTCTCACATATTTCCCTGCCTCACCTTCTCTTCTACAGAGCACATTTTGATATGTGACTTGCAGTGGTAGCAGTTGGTGGTGCGTGTTCAGTTCAGAGTCTTCAGTAGAAACCCATAAGAGTGGGTGCACTGCTATAAGTGATCTATCGTACGCTGACACATAGCTCACTGCAGGGCTAAAAAAAATACAGTGCATCAAGAGCACTCCTGGAGCATTAGGATGTAAAGGCACACACAGACACACACACCTCCAGACAACTAGCCTAGGCCAGTGTGTCAGTCTGAGAGTCAGACCAAAATATATTGTAAGGCTCAGTAGGTGGAACTGGGGCAGCATTTTTTTTTGATCAATTAATCAGACAGTTACGTTCTTGATTAATCAGTTAATTATTTAGCCTATAAAATGTCAGAAAATAGTGAAAA
>JAJHUR010103171.1:0-11913 GCA_027495735.1 Lutjanus campechanus
ACTGTTGTGACCAAGGTTGGAGCCCAGGCAACAAGGTCCCACTCATACACCCAGCCAACTCAATCACAAGCTGTCAATCATGACATGAAATTGCTTTTTTATAGCATCAAATAACTGATTGATCAGTAAAATGAACTCCTGAACATACAGTATATCACCATGATAAGAACTACAAATCTTACACTTCTGAACAAAGTTGACATAATTAGGATACAAAAAAAAGGTAACTGTATTCTGTTACAATTACAAAAAAATAAGGTGTAATCAGATTATAGTTACATTGAGTAAAAATGGGGATTATTAGCAGGATAACAATTTTAAAATTGATTTTGAAATAAATACTATTCTACCATGTGCAGTGTGCACACAATACAGCACATCTCGAGTCTCAACACCACACTGGTGTCAGTGAAACCAGCTAATCTGACAGTTCATTATCCCGAGCTACACAGACCAACAGCTGATGTTGGCTACATAGACAAACCCCAACTTTAGATACACAGACTAACCACTAATGTAACCTACACAGACCAACTGCTAACGTTAGCTACACAGACCAACAGCTGATGTTGTCTACACAGACCAGACACTAAGGTTAGCTACACAGACCAAATCCTAACTTTAGCCACACAGACCAACCGCTAATGTTAGCTACACAGACTAAATGCTAATGTTAGCTACACAGACTAAATGCTAATGTTAGCTACACAGACGAACTGCTAGCATTAGAGGTAATCCAAAAATAACTGAAAGTAATAAAGTTATAATTATTTTACTATTGTGATACTTGGATTAGGTTACTGACTACATTTTCATCAAGCAATTAAGAGCTGTTAAAAACAATGAAGAAGCTGGCTGCCATGAAAATGGCCTGCACTGCACTAGTGCATTAAAGTGATACTCCACTTTACATAATAAGCCATTCAGTATATACTCACCACTATGCCGATGTGATGATAAGTGAAGATCTTCAGTTCACAAAACAATCCTGGAGTTTTAGGAGAAACAGGGTAGCAGCCTCATCCAGTACTATGGCAGTGAACGGTGACCATGGATAAAACGTTAAAAATAGAACACAAAACAAACACAAAATGTCTCCATCCTGCTTGTGTGGTGTAATCCAAGTGTCCGCGAGCCGCAACATTAAAAATTAACTGCAAAAGACGCCATTTACGCCATGTTTTTAGCAGAAATGTCAACTGTAGCATGTAGCCGGTAGGATGTAAACATGGCGTCGATCTCCCGAGACTTCGTATATATCTTAATGGCCGCACGTGCAGAAGACTCGCGAGATTGACGCCATGTTTACATGTTTGCTACTCTGTTTCTCCTAAAACTCCAGTATTGTTTTGTGAACTGAAGACCTTCACCCATCATCACATCGGCATAGTGGTGAGTATATACTGAATGGGTTATCATGTAAAGTGGAGTATCACTTTAACCTTATGACCCCTTGTATAAATATGAAATATGACAGATATGAGTCTTTTCACTCAAAGAACCAAGGTTACAGTGTAACCATATGTTCTTAGCTGCCCATAGCTGTCCATTTACTCCATTACTGCACAACCTGGCTACCTTCAGCTTTATTCATTTTATCACTGGTGTGCGCCAGTCTATCACAGTAATACACATTTCATTTTATTCTGTTTCATCTATTATATCTTATTCCTATATTGTAACTTTCTCTTTTCCTCATGTCTCTTTTGCTTGCATGATTTTCTTTTCAAGCACTGCTGGAGGGAGCCCGAGAATAAGAATCTCATTGCCAACAACTGCTTCAGTGTAATTGCTGTGCATCGTGTATGACAAATAAAGGACTTGAACTTGAACTACAGCTTGGGGGAACTGCAGCATTTGTGATAATTTTCTGTGGGTTACACATAGTCATCTAATCCATTGTTAACACAGACATATTGATTAGTGCAGCTTTAGAGGAGTGGAAAAAGACATACATTCAATATGTCTCTTTGAGTATTAACCTTGTGCTGCAGCCACAATTTCTGCTAATATGACTGCCTTTAATTGAGCTGTGTTACTGGAATGCATTTAGATCCTGCGGAGTCAGATTACTGTCACGACTTTTACATAAAAGCGATTTTGGGGCCTATTCAAACATAATTGGCAGCACATTTACAGGGAAGTGCATAAAGACATACAGACACTTATCCAAGTTTGAAATTGTTCCGTGTTCTTCCAGTATGAATCAAAACTTCATTTCAGATCTCAAGCATTTCTCCAAGCAATAAATATTTTTGACTAAATAATAAGATAAATTCATAGACTGTATTGGAGAGTGAATGTAGCCACTGTGATGTCACCTATTAGTATGAAATATCAAGTTTGGCATTATTGCCATCATCATCTTGGGTTTCTTTGGAGCCAGAGGTGACTATATTTGGACGAGATGGTACCAACCTGTCAATCACAAGTGGTACCTATGCCACAGCCTAAAGCACATCCTACTGTGTTGTCTATTTTACTCTAGGACTAGGAATAGGACTATAATTTACTAAATGAACACTTTAGTTGATTAAAGAAGACTTGAAATTAATAATCGACACCATAAAAATAATTAGGAAACTGTGCCTGCTTGCATAAACCCTCTTAGGTTTCAGACTTAAACAAAATATTTCCCTAAGCTAAGGGGTTCACTTAGGAACATTGCATAAAGCACTTAGGTTGTCTCTTTGCCGAAGCGTTTAGACTTTCACGGGAGTTACTGTCATAGTACAGCGCATGTGCACTTCAGTTACCATGGTTACGTCACTCACATCTTTTTTTAATGTTATGAGAGTCCTTAGCTCGCATAACTATCACACTCAGCTAGCCCGTGTTTGCTAGCTCCTTCAAAATGGACAACAAAGAGAAAACAAAAAGAAGAAAGCTGTGAAACAAGCAGTAGATGAAGCCATGAATAAATATGAAAATATTACTATGACAGCAAGAAAGGAGAACAAAACTGGTGAGCGTCAGTAAAATGATATTGCCAATGTAAATATATGAGACAGAGTTATGTTAATGTTTGGCTAGCTAGCTGCAAAGACGCTAATGCAAACTCAAATTTACACTTTCTAACAAGTTGCAAGTTAACAAGTTGGCGTTCCCTGTCCCGAGTTATTTAACTTTAAGGGACTAATAGGGACCTGTTGTGTGTGCCTTTAGAGAGAATGCAGGTTTAAAGGGATAGTTCACCCAAAAATGAAAATTCAGTCAGTATCTACTCACCTTCATGCCAATTGAGGGTCGGGTTTATTTTTTTTGTCACAGGAAAATAGAGTTGGAAAATCTCCCAAACAGTTGAAGCAAATGGTGACTAGTTTTCAAATGCAACAAACAACTGAAAAAAACAAACAAAAGAAAAACCAAAACATAAAACGCCTCCATACTGCTCGTCTGGCATAATCTAAGTCGTGGCCCCAAGCTAAGGATCCACAGTGCAGTTTCAGGATAAAAACATGGAGTAAATAAAAATTTTTGTGGTCAACTTGACACGTTGAGTCTTTAGGGGACTTAGATTATACCAGATGAGGCATTTTATGTTTTCATTCTGTTGTTTTTCTACATTTGATTGTTGAGGGTATTAAGGAGATTCTGCAATGCTGTTTTCCTGTGAAACTCCAGCTGTGTTTTGAGGTCTAAAGAACTAAATCTGGCCTTTAATTGGCACAAGGATGAGTAGAAACAGACTTTCATTTTTGGGTGAACTATCCCTTTAAGGCATCGACTTCACTTCTCTTTACAGACTATTATTAAAGTCTGAGTTAGGACCATGCATAAAAACACAAACACAGAAGTCTCTCATGTAAAATTACCAAAACTGGTCTAGCTTTGGCACAGAATTTTGTGTTCAGAACCCCATCACTCATCGTAAGAAGCCAGTTGGGAAAATATGTTTAGTGGTAGGACTGAGCATTGCCTACATTTTAACAGAAACTCACTCACCACATCTTGCTCATGAGCGCACGTCCGTTGATGGATACACTGGGATTCAAACGTGACCTTTCTGTTTCCAGACAGCCTCTCTAAATCCTAGAACATCCCCCCGACTCTGGTTTGTTTGATGTCTTTTCCCCCTCGCGCGGAGCACCTGGAAGGAAAACAAATGATTGCCCTCCCAGCTTTAATCATGCATGTGTCAGACTTGGAGTTCGGGCAATTCTTCCACTTCATTGCTCTAATGAAAGATGAATTATTGGCTTAGTCGCATTAAACACCCATCCATATCACCTGACTGTCATGACAAAAAAAAATAAAAATAAATAAATAAATAAGTGATGTCTTTACGTACCTGGAGAGTGATGAATGTGGGCCAGGATGAATAGTTTCATGCCAGAGCAATATGTGCACTCTGTTTGAAAAAGTGACGCCTGGCCCAAAAAATGGTTTCAATAACGAAGGGAAAACATTTTAGGCACCTCAGCTATTTCACAACTTTTGCCAACAAAATCACTGAACTATGAATTTCTGGCACCTTCATTCCCCCAATGTAATGAAACCTCTTTACTTGTCTTAGTCTATTATATTTAATATAAGTATAATACTGTAGGAAATTTGGCCTGTTGAAATGATATTTATCCATGAGAGCTACGACAGCTTTGTCATGATATCAAGAGCTTATTTTAATAGTCTGACCACGACTAAGAAAAAGGACACCAGAGCTGCAACGATTCATCCATTAATTGAATATCAATATCAACAGTTTCCTGTAAATGTTTATTTAAATTAGATGAGTTCTTGGATGATGACTGTATTCTCACTACTCTGTCTGTCACTTTTTTTATGGGATGTTGTTCCTGATTTCTGATTGAAACACAAAACAATTTTGAAATTTCCACCCAGTGAACTTTCACTGGGACCAGGGTGGTGTTGTAATGTGTGTGCACTGCACATGCTGATATGTATCCTTCTTTATTTACATGCATTTTAAAATTGTAATCCTGCTCATAATCCCAGTTTTCACTAAATGTATCTATAATGTGATGTATCTGTAATGGAATACAATATGGTAACCCATTACTTCCCAAGCCTGATTTAGAGTTATTTTTTTTAAATAATAATGACAGCAAACTGGATATCTTTGGGTTGTGGACAAAACAAGACATTTGAGGACATAATCTTGGGCTTTTTGAAACACTGATCAACATGTTTTGACATTTCATATACCAAACAACTAATCGATTAATTGCGTAAATATTCGACAGATTAATCGACAATGAAAATAATCTTTTTCGCGGCCCTGATGGACACTAATTAGTGAGAGGGAACAAAAGGAAGCAGGAATAATGTTTTGCTTATATGGCAAGGCAGATAATACAACCTGGCACAGTCTCTTTGTCCCAGCAGTCTTTAGTGAATATCCCCAGCGCGGCCCATAAATAAAGATGCTTACAAATGTCTTCTGGGGATGTGTGGTTGGCGGACTTATTTATTCCAAGAGGCAATTGCATCTCTCCTGATACCTTCCGTACTGCCACGGGCGAAGTATGCAGGGAAGTGTGCAGAGGTAAACAAGGACAGCTCAAAGTCTTTGCATATGTCCCACTTCTGTGTGCCCGGGTGAATCTGCTGTGAAGGTGAATCTTGGCGCTGCTACGTGTTCGGACTTTAAACCAAACAGCCACTCCACAAATTACACATCACAAATTTCTCAATCACTGACATCCAGGTATTATTATTTTCATTAATAATGAAATGGGCCTTTACAATCACACTGAATGGTCATTTCATTACCAACCTTTTATAGTTTGAATAGGCAGACAAATTTGAAATCTCAACAGCTATTCAGGGGTTGGAACCAAAGAAAAATGACTGAATATAATGGGCTGATTTTGCAGAACTCACTGCTTTTTACAAGAAACAATTATTTGACATGAATGCCCCCTAAAGTACCTCATTGCTGCAGAACAATGGATTATTTTAAATTCTAAAATGCTGCATTTACTAATATAAAGCCTTTTGGGGAAAATGAAAAACTGCTCTCGAAGTTATTCACTCTAGAGATCCAAAAAATAGAGCATTTAACGTACTTAGAAAACCAATTACCTGGATGTTTTAATTGTTTTGTAAGAGTAGAACATTTGCTAAAACTGGCAAAAACACCATCACATGTTAACACTCTTTTCTGGACTGCAAGGCGTATCAACTGTCCCCTGTTAATTATGTTTAGTCTGCTTCATTGACTCTGACTGTGTTCCTCTAGTTTTCATATTTCATTTCATCCTGGCTCTGTGTTTCGCTGCTTTCCCAGCGTTAAATCGACCCTGTTATTTGTTCTCCTCACAGAGCCAGGCCTTGGCCCACTACAAGGGGACCAAACATGCCAAGAAGCTAAAAGCCCTGGATGCTCCGAAGAGTAAGCTCAAAGGCTCAGTGGTCACCAAGGAAACCGCCAACCAGGAGATCGCCAAGGGCATCAACACCTCGCAGGTCCCCAACGGCACCGACAGGAAAGGTTTGTGTTTCCGTGCCTGCTGCACATTCCTCGACACATGTTCTTTGTTGATTCCTTTATGCAGCTGCTGCTCTTCTATGCAGAATAAATGTTGGAGCGGACAAACGCACCTTTTTGCCATTTTAGATTTGCTGCACACAACATGCAATCACTCTGAGAGCTGGATGGACTCACTGTTGATTATATCAACCCCGTGTTGGCTGGTCAGCCCGTGTTGGCTGCTCTGCCAAGTGCTCGTATATTGAATTTGTGGAGTTTTGGAGATCCCTGCAGGACACACAGGACTGTCAGACATAAGAGGGATGAAGTAGGGCCTCAGTTTGCTTCAAACAAAGTGCTTGTGGGATCATCAAGGCCACGTTCAGACGGTCAGCAGCACTGTATGAATCAACATGGCTCCTTCATTCCTGTGAATGGGACCACCTTATCAGTGTGGCAGGGGTGCCAGTGTGGGCTCTGGCTTTATCTGTCTTGCAAAAAGTTGAACCTGGAAACAGCGTCATCTGGAAATGCTCCATGTGTGCCAATCAAATAAGCACAAGCACACCGCCCTGGTGAATTTGTAACGTGTAAAAACATATTTCACTGTTTACCTCACAATCGTTGGGACAACAGATAAAATGATTGACGCTAATGACTTTTCAGAGCTGCAAAATCTTGTCTCATAGTGTTATAATAATATTAAGCCCTCCAGTGCATTAAGTTGTTACTTCTTGATCATATTTCACTGTCTCACTGGTACCTGAAGCAGCTACAACACAACCTGCTTTTTTTTTTTTTAAAGGCAGAGCTGTTGCTGTGTCAGGTTTAGGGGCAACTATTGGCAGAACATGACAGAAATAAAATATAATATTCATAAGTATGTTTTCATTAATGTATAATCACCTGCAAGTAAGAGTCATTGTGTTTTCGTAACCCTTGAATGAACCATTTATATCTACATGAGGCACAGGTAGTCCTCCACGGAGGCTGTCATGTTGAACCACCATGTTTCTACAGTAGCCCAGAACAAACAAACCAAACACTCGCTCTAGGGATGGTCCTGCACACTTGCCCTTTCTGACAGTGCAATATAGGGGGATATAAAGGTGAAATGAATCACTTTTCATGTGAATATCCAGTCATTTTAATCAATTGAAGCATTAAATTAAGAACTAATGAAGCTGCCGTCTCCTGCTCAAAGAGCCATGCCAGGAGTACCCACATGTACCAAGATGCAATATATGCGAGCCTCTGACGCCCTTGCCAGTGTTGCTGTGTAACACCACCCTAGCCTGTAGCTAGTGTTTTGTTAGCCAAAACATGAGCCCATTTCCAATCCGGCCCCTACATACTCCCACTCCGTCATGGAGTGTATCTCTATGTGCAGACACACTTGCGCCTGTGGCGGGGCTCTTAAATCAGGGGGAAATTATAAATACGCTTCCAAGCTTTGGGACGACCTTGTCATTATCTATCAGAAATGGGAACATTTGTCTTGATGGACTGACAAAGATGTAGGTGTGTGGGCAATGACATCTCACATGCATTACATTCATGACATAATGAGCTTGTGAAAGGAAAATTATTAATTGAATTAATAAAAACTTGCTCCCACATTTCTTTGGCCACATTTCTTTTGTTTTGCCGTTCATAATTTGATTAGGTTCTTCATTTATTTAGTCCCTGAAATTGCACAGCACAGGCAATAATGTCAAATCAAATCTATTTTTTAATTTCTTCAGAACAATAAATAAATACCGTTTCATCTGGTAGGGCTACACGACGATGTTCATTCAAAATTCAAATGTAATTCTGTTGTGCACATGAAAATAGTCTATCAAATGTCTGTTTTAGATAAGGCAGTTCATTACGTATGCTTTGGAAATAACCGTACAGAACAAACATTTGTAGGTATGTGGCATTTCCTCCATTGCGGATGCAGAAGAGATGCTGCACTCAAGAGGAGTGTGGTTTGTGAGCCTGCATCAACGCACACTCGTTGTTGGCGGTCTTTATAATCCACTCCCCCTTAAGACTAATTGATTTGGAATGACACTTAATGTGGCAGACCCTCCACACAAACGCACAAACAGAGTGGGAGAGGGTGTAGGGGCTGGATTGAAATTGGGCCACGGTGTTAGGTAACTGTAACCTACATGAAAAGTGCAGAATTTTCCCTTTAACTTTCACAAAGAGGAAAAATTTCCCACAACACTTGTAGTGCAAAGAACAACCTATTGTGACGCGATTTGATTGTGGCCTTCATCAGGGTCATCCTGCAATGAATTATGGTGGACAAGGCCACAATCCTGAAACTCGTTCTCACAATAAAGTCACCTTGGAAGAACTACTCTGGGTTTACAAAGAGGTTTCATGTTTTTGTCAAGCCCTCTCTTCTCTGTCTTCACGCTACTGCTCCTTTTTGTTTGTAAAACTGAGTGCGACGTCATGAATGGCTTTGAGGAGAAACCAAGAGCATGTGCCACTGTCGCAATTTCTGCATTTGACATCACAAAGACAGGCAAAAACCACAGCGTTCTTGGAGAGAGATCAGGGAGATGCAGCTATGAGGAGTCTATTATGATTTTTACAACAAAATTAGCTTGCTTTTTTTCAAAAAAAAAAAAAAAACACGACTAATCCCGCTAAAGATAGGCGATTCACCCTGTGTTGAGTTTCTGCGCTGGTAAGCTGAGACTCAACTCATGTCTGTGCAGGAGAGCAGAGAGGAAGAAGCTCTTTTGTAGCTTCGAACTGAACCCCTGTGGTCTGAAGTTTAGTTTCTCTCCTGCGTCGCTGTTCGTACTATCAGGTGTCTGCTTTACTATACTGTTTCAAGTTTGCTTTCTGCTGGATAGGAGTCGTTTAGGTTACTACAGATGAAAACCCAACATTTCCTGATTTTTGCTGCTTTATAAAACTGGGGACTTTTATTATGATACTAAAACTTTCCTTTTTAGACGCGCATTTGATGTTGACTCCTGAGCCACTTTTATTATTTTTACTGCTTCTGACACTGACCACTGAGCCACTTTTATTATATTTTACTGTTTTTGTGCTTTTTCTGTGTGTGTGTGTGTGTTTGTGCTTTGTAATTGTATTTTCTTGCTCTATGAGCACTCTGAGATTGTATTTGTATTCTTTGCTCTGTGAGCACTTTGAGATTTAAAAAAAAAAAAATGAAAAGTGCGTTATAAATAAAATTTATTATTATTATTATTATTATTAAAATATCAAACCTAGTCAAACTGAGTCAAGCCACGCAGCATGTATGTATGAAAAAGGAGCAAAAGAGTGGCAGAAGTTGCCGACAGAGGTGACAAACCTCTGCCGGAAAGGATGTCATTTTTACATCACTGTCAATCAGAGATGAAGCTGATAAAAACCCTAGTGAATGCTGATTGTACTGTTTCCCATTTAAGACAAAAGTCAGATGTTAGTGGGGTTTTCTGTCCAGAGTGAAAGGAGCTAATGTTGTCAACACTGTTACCTTTAGATGTAGTTGGAAAAACATGTTGAACTAATTCAACGCATACTAGATTCTTAAATTTGGTGGCAGAATGTTGCAACTTATACAACCATGTGCTCCAGACCTCATGCCTCCTATTCTGAATTTGTACTTTACCTCTTATCTCATTTTTAATTACATTTTTTCTGGTGCACATTGTTGTGTGCTGAGTAACTTAGCATTCATCACGTTGCAGCCAGGTGGCTGCTTAAATCCGGTTATCTCAGCCAGGTGTCTGCTGAAAGAGGTTCTTATTCTCGGTGGAACTTCTCGGTGCTTTAAAACATGTTGAAAAAGTAAACAAAAACTAACTGCAACTTCCAGCAACTGACAGGAACCAGATGCAGATTATTTTAAACGATTTTATCTGCTGTGTTTCACGTTGGTTCTGTGGAGGATAACGTCTTTGGCGACTGAAAAGCCCTGCTGTGGCGCCCTGCCCTCTCTGTCTCCTCCACTGTAATATTCTTTAAGCTGCCTGTTATTATGTCATGAAATTGGCCCAATGAAAGTCTTCCCCTTTAACTGTAACAATAGAAGTTTTTTTAAAGGAATTGGAAACACATTGAGCCGCTGCGCTCTGGGATTAATTTTGCCCCTGCCCGTGTCTTCTTCCAATGTTCCACAAGTATTTAAATTAGGAGCACATTTCTGGAGCTCATCGTGCACCGTGACCTATTTGTTGAGCCTGACCTATTCACGCTTGAAATTTAAAGGTAGCTTGAGGTGAGAACACAGCCATTTAACGGGTGAGGTCCCCAGCCAGGTATTCATATCATGTCTGAGAGGGAATGTTCAGGTTTTGTGATTTTGGCTCATAAATGCTACTAATATTAATAATGTGCTGCCGCTGAGTTGTGAGAAAACAGTATTAACAAGTACTTAATTCTATATATTTAACCTCACACAGGTCATATGCTAGTCTTTATGTTATTTTAAGAGCTTTACACCTGGCAGCAGTCTGTCTCGCATCCCACAGAGCTCCTAAGCTGTTATACAAATGTCAAACCATTAAGTGGAGCAATTTGCACTCAAGCAACCCGTGAGCTAATCCATGCTACAGTTTGTCGACATTTACCGTCAGAGATCTTTCAGGTGACGTACGTAATTTGCCCTCCTGCTGCCGTCTCTGAGGTCTCAACGGTGGTTTTGAAATCTTAGATGCATCTCTAGAAGTGTAACAACAAATTTACAACTTGGGCGCTTCAAAAGGATAATTTTTTATAAAGTTTTTGAACTTTACCACCGTATAGGGCCGAGCTGAAAGTCAAAGTATGTGGAATATAGTTTACAGTGCACTAACAAGACGTAGTAAGCTGTACTACTCAGATTAGACAAAATTTATAATTTAAAAAAATGGAAATAATACGTTCTTTACAGAGATTATTAGATCTTTTATTAGATCCTTATTAGAATTTTTAGAGGGTCACTAGAGACATATTACAACAGAACTGCACTGTAAACTAAAGTGAAATTACTTATCTGCTACTTAAGACACATCCATGGGCAAAAAAATTCCTCTACCTCTTTAATTTTGGCCTTTAATTGGTAAATCTGGTTCTCGTATTTTTTTAAAGGAGCAAGCCAGAGATGTGTCCTTAATTACCCTACAGTATAATAATGTTTAATAAGGGTCTAAAATAGGGAAATAATACACTTTAATTTACAGTACCGTTCTGTTGTAATGTGTCCTTAATTACCTTTTAATAAAGTCTAATAAGGGTCTAATAAAGGGAAATAATACACATTAATTTGCAGTGCAGTTCTGTTGTAATGTTTAATAAAGTCTAATGAGGGTCTAATAAAGTACATATTATTTCTAGTTTTTGTCTAATTTGATTCAAAGTATGACTTCTTACATGTAATTAGTGTACTGTAAGTGTAAGTGCGACCCATATTTATGTAGACTGTTAAAATACTGTGCACCAATATCTACAGGTGAAGAAATATTTCATATCTTGGACAGGCA
>JAJHUR010103173.1:2883-19623 GCA_027495735.1 Lutjanus campechanus
GGAATTTCTTATAATTTGACACAAATGTCCACTTGGACTCAATGATGAACTGATTAGAATTTGGAGGACAAATGTCTCATTGGATAAAATGAAGTAATTACATTTTATGTCCAGGTCAAAGGTCAACTTCACTGTGACATCATAATGTTCTGCTCTTTATCACCCCTCTGTACTCCTGTAAAAATAGTCTCTAAATGAAGGCACCTTGTTTCTCTCTGGAATCACACATGTCAACATAGCGATAAAAAAAAGAATATTCTTAATACTCTTTATGAAATCCCTTCACAATATAATAAGTCTAGACAGACATGGATGTAAAATGTTTGGCAAAGGCATACAACTGTGAGGTGGTAAGTCTAGTTTCTCATTCAATTTGTCTGTGAGCTGCAGAATCAACCCGTTTGCATTTTTTTGGAACCATTACTGAGATATAAGGATTTTTTTATCATGTTTTTCTGACCAATGTGAATTAATCTCTGACTGTATTTAAGTCTATTTTCATTTTAGCTTCGAGGTCACATATCTCTTTGCTAATTGCATCCAGCCCCAAGCTCACTGTTGCATTTAGACAGACATAAAAAAGGCATCAATGAGTTTGTCTTTCTCTAGGTCAGTATGAAAGATCAGAAAATATCTCAAAACTATTTAATCTGCTGCAGACTGTTGGACTATCAAAATGCACAGATTATCCTCTGTTATAAACATCATCAAACACAGATATCTTGAAATGCACATCCAGTAAACAGCAAACTTGTTCTACCTGTGCTACTACTCCTACTTCATCCCCCCATAAACCTCCCACTGGCCTCCTCTTATCCTTTGTTGCGACCACTGCCCACTTCATGCTGCCTCATCCTGCTGTCATGCCTCTGAACCACACAGTCAGTATCACAGGACAGCTCAGCCTCTCAGCACTGTGACTATCAATACCGAGAACCACCTGAACAACGTGACTCTCATATGCTGTCATTAGTCTTGTGGTCCCACATGACAGCAAAGCTGGTGGTGGTGATGCACACAAAACAATACAGTTTTTAAATGGTATTAATGTGATCTACTTTTTTGAAATCTTCTTCAACTGGCCTTTTGTTTCCTGTGGAGATTCAGAAGAGTATGAAGGAGGTGGGGGAGGAAGAAGAAGAAGAAGAGAAGGAGGAGGATGAGGTGGAAGAAGAGGAGGAGAGAGTTGGCAGGACTGTGGGGAACCTTGAAAACAAACATACTCTGCATGTGTGGGGGATATTATTTATCACTCTTTGGAGGGGGTCACTCTTACCCCCTGCAAACACTAAACTGTGAACAAGGCCCACTCCTGGCTCTGGACTCCCTCCAGACAGCCTTGTAATCGGCCCAGTTCTGGATCCAGAGTATCTGTTCTCTGACGTAGAAAGGCCTATAACTGGGCAACTGAAGCTGGGCAAAGTTTACGCTGTTCCGCTGCCGCTAATCAGGACCTTGACCAGCTGATTATCCAGAGGACACCACCAATCCCTCTGTGGGGCCCACACAGGGACACTGTGTGGGCCCCACACTGTCCAGCACTGTGTGTGATAAAGTCATACACAAACTGATGCATCATTAGCAAACATGCAAAACAAGTACATACACAAGCACACACGCACACTCAAGGGTGGGTGGGGGATTTGCCTCTGGCCTCCAGTGGGGGTGTTCCCTCTACAGATGTGTTTGATGTTCTCTATTGCCTTTTGTTGCATCAGCACAAGGCCGTCTTTGTATGCCTGGTGCAGAGTGCAGCATAGCACCAGCAGAGTCTGGACTGTAGGATCAGCACTGTCTCTGACCACGGGCCTACTGTATGTGGGGCAATGTAATCTGGGTCACATGAGGAGATCACTGTAGGTAAACTGAGGACGCAGCTACTGGTTCTGTCACTTTTGGCTTCCTGCAGAGCTGCCAGACTGTCTGTGATCACACCCACCAATGCATATGTGAGTGTTTGCTTCAAAATATTCTGCACAAAGTGACAAGCATGTGCTTAACACATGCATGAAAAAGTCAATGACCCAAAATGACACTATTTGCCTGGTCTAAACTTTCATAATAGAGTGCTGCAGGGATGACTTGTTCCAACCCGGAAGTTAGCATTGCTCTGGTTCCCTTCATGCCAGTGAGATTTTGCCTTTGGATTTTGGATTGGTGTAGAAAATAAGCTCCATGGCAAACATTTATGATACTGATACATTTTGTTGAGGAAGATTATCTTCATAAATAAGCACCACCTTTATGATTTTAAAGCATAAATGCAATGTACGTTACAGCCTCTGTAGTCTCATGTTGCCACTTGTTAGCAACTGCCTGTTTTATGATGTGTAAAAACTCAAAAATTTATGAGGGAAGCATTTGCTGACATTTTATTTCATAGAACAAAACATGAAAATTGCAGCTTGTGTTAACCAGAGACTGTATTTCAGGCAAATAATGAAAAACCCATTTTAAAAAACCCACAGACTCTGAGACGAGAGAACTGGACATGCTAATATGCCCTTTTCCACATTTTTAGACTCAGTCCTGCAGCCCACTATAGCAATTTATCCTACAACACAAAAACTGTCAAAACAAAATGGTGTTTCTAGTTTGTGTGTCAAATTATCTTTTCCATGAATTACACTTATATTGTAGTATTGTAGTTAAAAATATTCACAGTTAATCAGATACAGAGTTTAAAACATGTTTATTATTTGGCCCCACATTGTGACTGGTTGTTCATTGCCAGCAGGATTATGGTTTTTTTTTTGAGCATTTTCATTAAATTATTTAATTTATTAATGGTTGCATAATTAATACAATAACAATAGAACCTGATGCCAAGTACAGTTGGCACACACACCTCGCGTCAGAGAAAACAATGTGTAAACATCACACATGGTTATTACTGTAGTTTTTTTTTTTAAACACACTGGACTTTGTCATAATCCTCCTGCACTGCTCTGCATAGTCAAACAATCCTTTAATAAATTCAGCCCCCAAAAGGGCACAGTGTAACCATGTGGATGTCAACAACACACCCGCCACATCAAAGGCCACATGTTCGAATACAGTACATCCTTGAAAACAAAAACAGAGCAATGCATCCAGATACACATGTTTACATATTGACACATACGCAATCTCAGAGGATCAGTGCTCTCTAAAATCCCCCTGTGATGTTTTTCACAGCACAAGCCAGCGGCTGAACGGCCCCCTGAGGATTTATGTGTGTGTGTGTGTGTGTGTGTGTGTGAGAGGGTGTGTGTGTGTGTGTGTGCGTGTGTGTGTGTGTGTGTGTCGGCGTCTGTGTGTGTTAATGTGTAGGAGAGAGTCAATAAAAGACAGAGAAGTGTGTGTTTGGAGGGGTTAGTTTTAGCATGCATAAATATGGGTGAGGAGATCAAAATGTCCAATTCTGGTCGCAGACGTCCTAGTGGAGGAAGTTTGTCTTTCTTTTAAACATTACATGACTTTTTTTTGTCTCTTTTGTCTTCCTTATTCTCATTCATTCATTCATTCAAGTTTCTATATTGGTCTCCTCAAACTCATTTAAACTCTTTCCTCTGTTGTTCAATCTGTCTTCCTCCTTTTTATTTCCCCAATTTATTCCATTTCTGTGCCATAACTGCTTCTTCTCTGTCTCTATCTCTGTCTCTCTGTTTCCCACTTATTGCTCTCATTTTTATTGCCCAGCCACTCTATTTTCATCAGTCTCTGTATCCTTTAACCAGGAATATGGCAGTAATATATAGCAAAAGGAATTTAAGCATTTACTAATCTCACATTGAGGGATTACATTTGAGGGGGAGCCACCATTTATAGATAACCATATGGAAGCAACAGATCATGTCACGGTAAACATCCAAAGACAGAACAATAGGATTGCTTTTGTGGCTTTCTGTCTTAGCAGACAGGTTTTTTCACACATAACTATAACATTTAGGAAAATCAGCTAAGTGAAGAATCACATCATAGTGGAACCAGAGATGTTGGTTTATCCGCCCGAGTTTCTTTTGTCTTCCTAAATCTCCAGGTTTGGAAATGAGGTTGGGTTGTAATACCAGCTGAACTGACCCATTGTCTCTTAAGTTGTAATCTTTTGCTGAACCAAAGAGGAACAGATAATGAATGTATGGAGATTAACACATGAGGAGCTTAAAGTTAACGATGCCTACAAACCACAAACCTGCAGGCAAGTGAGCCTGAGGCCGTCCCTGTTTGTTTTGTTGTGTGGAGCACAACACACAAATTGCAGAAATTTCAAGAGCAAATATGTAAATTCTCAAAGACACAGTATAACTCGAGAAGTCAGAGGTGAAAAAAAAAATCTGATATCAACTTTGGATTGGACAAGTACATGAAATATTCTCAACAATTCCTGAGGGCGACACTATACTATAACTCTACTAACAAAAACTGTCATCCTGCCAGCTATGAACACTACATTGCATTTCCAGCTTCTCCCCTTGACTCAAATTCAAACAGCTGCAAACACTGGCTCCTGTTACTGTGCCTAAAAAGGAAACATAAGCTAACTGCTAGCTAACATAATGAGACTGACTATTTAAAATATGTTTTGTCATATGGATCGGTAGAAGTAAAGAAATGTCAAAGACATTCTTTGTTTGAACTTCCCGTAGTTCAGCCACCAACAGCAAGCGCTGTCAGACACACATGCGCTGTTGTCTACCTACCTACCTACTTTTCTGAAGAGGTGCTGATGTAGTCACCATTACTATTTTTAGGCAACCAATCAGTTGGGGACTCACCTTCCTAACCAAGGAAATGGAGGAGAGTTTTCTCTTCTGTTTTATTTTCTGGTGTGCACTGGCGAGCCAAGACTCAACTCATGTCTGTGCAAGAGCCCAGAGAGTAAGACATTTTGAAAAATTTCTGCTCTCAGGAGTTTTGTAGCTTCTAACTGAGTCTCTGTGGTCTGAAGTTTAGTTTCTCTCGCATGTCACTGTTTGTACCTATTTTCTTTTAGTAGTTGTGTTGACTTACTGCTGATGCAAACCAAACCCATTTCTTGATTTTGCTGATTTGCAATAAAAGCTTTTAGAAGCTTTGAAGAAGACTCGAGAAGACTGCGTTTGGTCACATCTTAAAGTAAGTGGCCCTGTAAGCAGTCATAGGAATTTTCAAGATATTGTTGTCTTAAAAACAAGACCCACGTGCAGCGTTTTCTTTTGGTTTTTTAACTGCAAAGACGCTTCATCTCAGTGCCCCATGGTGACCTGCCAGCCCTTTTCTGCAAGGAAGAAAAGAAAAGAAATGCTATGGGGACACAGGCCCATGAAACATTAAATGGGAATACCCTAGTAAAGTACAAGTACCTAAAATTTTGCTGTGCAGTACTTGAGTAACTGCACTTAGTTACTTTCACCACCGTCTGCACTGCAGTCCAAGTGTCTATACTATTTAAATCCATTATCCGATGCAGGTCTGATCATGACCTTCAAAAAACTTTTGAATTTAAATCTTCAAATGGGCAAAAATGACAAAAAGCCAACAGCAGTGCTATTGAAGTACAGAGAGAGTTCATTCCACCTTGGTGAAAAGCAGATCTAATGGGCTTTTTGGGTGGTTTGATGTTCAGCAGCAGGTTTTCCCAACATCACACACTTGTGTCTGCAGCTGTTGCTGTAAGCATTTAGTGCGCACCAAAAGAGAAGGCCCCATGGGGATTCCCTCAGTCCTCGCCCTCTCTCTGGCTCTCTGGGCATGTGTGCAGTGTAAAATGAATGGAATCAGTGGTATGCATCCTCGACCCAAAACCCTGACGTCTGCAGCGTGGAGTTTAGCATAACATTCCTGTGGAGCCTCCTTCATAATCAAAGAGCTTGTTACAGGGGGAGAAAGAAGAGTAATTTGTACACTGAACAGAACATAATGAACACTGGAGGCCTTTGAAATATATCAGATTAATGCGGCCAGATTCACATTAAGACAAAGATTTTCTTAAAAAGACGCTCACAGGCTAACTACAGTGACAGCTGTGTAACAGACTGCATAAAGCGACAGCAATGAAAGTGCTGTGAGTCAGTCTGTGTGTGTATGTGTGTTTGTGTAGTTATTAATAATGCAGGAGAGAAGAGGTTTGGACTGCCATTTCAGCACTTACCACTCACACAGGGTCACAGTTTACAGTAATTCCAGCTACACTTTTCTCCTTCGGATAAGTTTTTGGTCATAGCAGCAAAATCCCTTCTACAGTAAATCTCCTTAACTGTGAAGACTGAAGCATTTCTGTGTATTACAGGCTCAGTGTGTGTGTGTGCGTGCGTGTGTGTGTGCTTCATCCATTGTGCTCCCACTCACAGTAATGAGCTTCATAACAGCTTGCTCTGCATTACAGATGAGTTAGTAGTGCAGCCAGCCCTCAGGGTGTCTTCAGGGTGTCGTGTTTGAATAACACTGACCAGGCAATTAATCCCAGAACTAACCATCTGATAAGTAGCTCATTATCTTTGTTAACACACACCTTGGAGGATTAACATGAGTGAATGTGGTACTATTGACGTACTTTTGTGAGTTTAACAGCAGACAGTGAGAAAAGGTCACTTGAGCTCACTTAATTTTGATTTGTACAGACACTGCATTTTCATTTGACATTTAGGAGTTTTTCTGTCTCTTGTGTGCTGAAAAAGAACAAAATACGATCGTTAAGATGATTTTGTTAGAGCGTACAGTTCTTGCAGGTATTTTAAAAAAAATCATGTATGCAATGAAGCGATCTCTTTCTAGAGAAAATATTTCCCAAGAAAGTATGCAGATGAAATCTCCGTTGTTTTGTTCTTCATTTTGTTATTCAAGAAGTGAGCAGCAGTTGACTCATCCTCACCTTCAGCATCATTAACCCTCCTAATGAGAGCACATGGCACTGCTAATGGTCAGGCTTTCACCTGCATGGTTGATTTAATCTTTGAAAGTGTGGAAAATGAAGTAACAGATAATCATCTCTCGAACATCTGTGCATTTAAAGGGAGAATTCAGTTTATTTGAAGTGGGGTATTATCAATATCAGTTTAAATGCATGCTATATTAACAATATTTTCACTTCTTTACTGTCGAGAAATTGATGTTGTAAAACCCAAATATTGCTCTCATGTTCTGTGAGGTAAAATTACTGATTTCATCCAGGGAGTTTGGTTGGTTTGGAGAGAGATATATTTGGCAGCAAGACAAAGCAGTGAAAATATTAAAGATATAGCAGATACTTAAATTGATATTGATTTTTTTGGTGGCTAAAATAGGTTTTGTTGCTGATTGTGTCCACAGTACACTGCTTAGCGTCTGTGCTGGTACTCGTCTCTGCTTCTCCAAACTGGGGAACTGACTACGGATAAGTACCTCATACAACCCCACTTTAAAAACTATCACTTAAATATTGTTGTGGATGAGCTCTTATTGTTAAGAGTTAAATAGGTATGTTGGCTTTACATGATGAGTTTTCAATCTAAAAGATTTTTTAAGGCTATTTTATTACTGACAAGTGTTCATCAGATATTTTGAACTTCTAATGAGAGTGCTGTCACCACCTTCAAATTACTGTGAAATTACCTGCTCTCCTCACACTGTTATACAGTCAGTAATTTGCAGCTTGTGCATAATGCGTCTGCACAGAACACAGGTGTGCAGAGGTGCAGCACTTTAAAAGACTTTAGTGCTATTTAATTATTCCTCCGGAAAGACATAATAGTTCGAATTAAAAAGGGACGTTTCATCCTGTGCTTAGCAGGAATACAAGACTTGACAATTTAATTATGTGAAACTGATTAACAATTAGGCTTGTTTGTTCAAATTTAAGCAGGGTGGTTTGTATTTGGTCATTTGTATTAACAAGGTGGAAGCTGTCCTCCTCTTTGTCAGCTCACCGCAGGAGTTCCTCCTATTCTGTACCCATCTATCTTCTTGGTTACACCCACTTCCTGTGTTTGTCTGGGCGGGTGATCCATGATCATTGTTGGAGAGGTGTCACTCACGCTGTAATACTGAGTGAATGGGTGGAGTTGAAGAAGGTAGTTATTAACACAGATGAAAGCATCCAGCAGGCTTCTGTAAAAATACTGAAAACCATACCTGGATAACACAATGGCTCCTAATTACTCTGCAAACTTGTAAAAGGAGTGGCTCGTTTTCTGTGCTGTTTGCTGTTAACTCTTAACTTTGTTCAGCTCATGTCATGTTTCAATGCTGGCCTTTGTTCTCCTGATGTTTGAAACCACTTACTGGTCGTCATACTAAACCGAAACATCTGTTAGCTTGTTTTCCACCACTAGAACAAAGACAACCTACATAGAATTTCCTGATGGGTAACACACACGTCAACATGCTCACCAGACCACACCCACACCATACAGAACATGTGATATATGCGGGGGGGGTTCCAAACTGCTCCAGCAGGTGGTTATCTCTCTTGTTTTGACCCATGACCTGCATGTTCAGCTGTGGTTGGTCACAGGGCCTGATAGTGAACCATCAATCAAGGTGAAGGAGGAAGTGGTACGTTTAGGCCTCACTTATCAGCCCAAACATGGGGACCCCAGAAGCCGTGTTGGTTGGGTGTGAGGAGAGTGGTAACCACAGGGGATTTTATAATGTGTGCTTTTGTGTTTGTGCACAATTTCATATGTTTTGTGTGTGTGCACCTGTGTATGCTGTTTAACAGCAATATGCAATGACAATGCATTAGTGGAGGTAAATCTGCCTTCACAACAAAAGTTGTATTGCTAAAAGATTAACAAACAAAAAGAGAGCAAATGATTAATTTAAATTACTTATATAAAAGTGATAGGTACCAAAATGCCAAAAAATTTGACACTGAATTGTTACAGCCTTGGGGTTAGGGTTGGAAAATGGTCTGGCTGCCCACATTATCATTGTGCTATAGGGGGAAAATATGCTGTGCCTTGTTTATATTTCTTTACATCAATTGCAAACATCTTCTGTGACACAAAGCCCAGAATGCAGCAACAGAAAAGGCCAAGACGCAGATAATGGAGGGGTATGAGAATGCCGCCTGAAATACGCAGTCAATGGCTAATGACTGTTATGGGATAATAGAAAAAAATAGGAGAAAGAACAGTTAAAAAAAAATTGGTATTCTAATATATTTTACAGTTTTGTTGTTGAATCATGAAGACTATGTTTAAGTTAAGTGCTTTACAGGGGTGGACTTTTTGGGGCCTGTGGGGTTTTCCACATGCCTTGTTCTCCCCCTTTATCAATCCCTGAATAAATAAGACAAAAAATATTTGTTTTATTCATTCCTCTCAGGTGCAGAAGATGAATTGAGGAGTCTCACAGCATCAGCAAAGAAACTGTTTTGAAGTCTGGTGGTATAGCAGCAGATACCTCTGTAGCTCTTGCCAGACAGCAGCAGGGTGAACAGACAGTTGAGTGGGTGTTGTCTGACTGTCTTCCCGAATCATTTTCGTAGATGTGCAGGAAGGTCATGCCCCTGATACACTTGTGATTCAAGAATTCTGATGCCATTTTAACATATAGATTATTGTAAAGACATAATTAACTAGCTGCAAGTTTTTAACTATAAGTTTATGAGGCGTTTTATATGGCTCTTGGTAGTTTAGGGCCTAAGGCAATTCACCTCATGGTGTTGCCCCTTCTGGACTGGTGCTCTATATTCTCACATTTTAGAGACAGAGAAGAAAAAACATCCACGTTAGAAAAACACCTCCTCATACATGGTTGCCAATTTACAACTACTCCACTGCAACTAAATCTACACCCTTGAGTGTAGTTGTGGACATCAACATGGACACCAGGGGTACTTCTGCATGTGTGGTGCTTTCTCCATATGACACTATTTGTTGAACATTCATCTATCCAGCGTATGTATCAACAGTACGTGTTTACGAGGACAGCTGTGTCACTTATAACTCCCTGCCTCTCTGCTCTCCCCTCTCTCTGCCTCTGACGGCCCACTCTGCTGTGACAGATGTATGCAGATTTTGGCAGCTGTGCTCTCACCTGTTGGCTGAGGGTTAATGAGACGTGAGATGCCACCAGCCAACCGGCTAAAAAAGGGGCCTTTTAGAAAGCAGCCTCAATGAGCTGGATGGCTCTGGTACACAAAGGAGGCAATACATGACCCGGTATGCTGCTTGACACACTGACCTGGTTTTACTGCCTCTATACCATATATTACTTCGAGGAATCCTTTGACCCCCGTAACACTTGATTGGAGGAGATTCTCACTATGTATACAACCCTTTGACTTTATATGTGGTGACTGATGTGTATAAAAATAATAAAAATTAATATGAAGTTAGCAGAAATGTTGATTCACATGCAGAAAGCAAAATCAGATTGATGTGACTACATGTTTTTCACTGTTTATGCCTGGATGAGATTTACTCTGATTCAGCTCTCTGCAAATAGTTGTTGCCACACAGCAGCTGAGTTTCTCTGCATGTTACAAAGCAGCTAATGACAACCTTTGTTCTTCAAAACAACTCACCCTGTCTAGCCTGACTCTCTTTTTTTCCCCTTTTTTTCTTTCTTTCCTTCCACCCTGTGTTCAGAGTGCACACAGGTTCACACCCCTAGGCTACATGACTGTGGCATATGGGAGGCACAAGGAGGGAAAAACAGTAAAGGAGAAATGGAAAGAATGGGATGAAAAGAGGCTAACACAGTGCAGGTACGCTGGATGGTAAAAAGAGAAGAAAAAAGGAGAGAAGAAATGCATGAGATAGTAAGAGATGAAAAGAGAGAAGTGAGGACGAGTGTTTGATGTGGTTTAGACAGCTCAGTACTGATGGCACTGCACCCAGTGAACTCACACCACTGCAATCATTTGCTGTTTAAAAATCACTCATTAAGTGTTATCATGCAGGTGCAAACACTGAAATACTAGATCCAGTCATTTCAAATACACTGAATCTGCTGTTAATGTATTGTACACTGTGTGTCTTTTGGTGCATTTATGTGGTGTTGGAATGACATGAAAAATGATTTCACAACTTGGAAAATCCACATGAACGCTCCCTCAAGTTGGACCAACAACTCAGACAGTCGGGGAAAATTCGTAACACGAGTTGCTGAATTGTTGTTTGTTGACATCATGTACAAAGCAACATGGCAGGCAAGCTTAAATGTTTGGTTGATAACTTTTTATGAATTCACATATTGCATATCATTTTACATGTGATTTGTAATATGCTATTAGGTTGTAGTCATAAGTTTCTGTCCATATGGAGCAAGAAGAGTAACATTATTTATGAGCATTAACCTTTGTAAGAAGTTAGGAAGCACGCAGACAGATTCAGCATATAGCATACCCTACCCTACTCTGCCTTCATAGCATCCATGTTGTTTCCACTTTACAACTTCAGAGCACATGAACACACTGAATGACTTCCCTGAAATCTATTTTTTATTAGCAGTATTGGAAAAAGTTTGCACAAAGGTAGCAATACAACCACTGCAATACCACACTGTAAAACTACTTCATTAGAAGTACAAGTCTTGTATTTCTAATATGTCAAAGTATCAAACATACTCACTGCATCTAATGATATATTAAATATATACTAATATATAGTATATTATTAGAATTATTGTTAAGGCAGCATTTTTCTCATATAGTTGGTTGAGGTGGCACTAATTCTGAACAATTTTTATCGGGCTGCAACTAGTGATTATTTTCATTATACATCAGTCTGATCTGCAATTTAACATGAGGAAAAGCAGCAAATTGACTGAGATGCTGAAACCATGAAATCATTCAGCAACAGCTGCTAAAAAAAAACCTTTGCTTAAACTAATAGTTGAGGCTTAGTTTTGATATGCTATTGGATAGTTCAGTATTTTACAGTTCATCAAGTCTTAAACATTCTTCATGTTCTCTATGTCAAATATTGGCTTGCAAAGTAACTAGAAGCTATAAAGTACTTGTAGTGGAGTAAACGTACAATATTATCCTCTTAAATAGTGTGGAGTAGAAGTGGAAGTGACATGATATGGAAATACTGAAGGGAAGTACAGATACCTGAAATCTGTACAATACTTGAGTAAATGTACTTAGTTACTAACCACCACTGCTGAGTATGTTTTATTGGCATCATCACATGAACATTCTTCTCTCTCTGATGAGTCACAGTACAGTAAGACTACATGCCAACAAATGTAAAGCATTCCTCAAAGGGGCAGAACTGGTAAAATGACCTGAGATCTCTGCCCTGTGACAGCAGGACTGTTACAGAGACTTCTTAAAGTTACTTGAGGAGAGGCCGCTCCTCAGATCCCCTTTCTTCTTCTTGCAGAGCTCTGTTTGCCCTTCCTACTCCTCCATCAGCTACCTGTCTGAAAACATTAAAGAGAACAGTTCTTCAGATCTTTACCTTATCTTTACAGTTTGCATTAGATGTCAGAGAGTCCAACTAATCTTTTCTTGCAAGGTGTTTTCTGTTTTTCCCTTATTTTTCTTGGTTTAATTGTTTATATCTAGAACACTTTTTTGGGCAATTAATTCTTACATACACACATACAGTGACCTCACTTTCCCTTACAGTGTCCCGGTCTGTCCTCATTTAGCTTACCCTCCCACGCCTACATATATATACACACACTGTACATAAACAGGCCATACGCTTGTTTTGTCAGTGGTCAGAAAGACAATGTCAGGAACATCTGGAGGCCACTAATCACTCTGTGGGCATCACCCTGAAATCCCCCTGGACACACACTAACACTGAAATCCCTGCAGAAATATGCTTTAATGAGCAATAATGCTACCACAATGGCAGTCCCACCTTCTGTATTTTAATCCGGGCTTGTGTGTTTGTTGGCTTATGTGTGTGTGTGTGTGTAAGAGACACCTGTCTGTGTGTGTGTGTGTGTGTGTACAATACACCCTGATCTGAGTACCCATATGCTGGCTTCTTTGAACTCATTAATCAAGGATTGGAATCGCGGGGAGGAAAAAAAAATAAAGCAAAAAAACATGCAGGATTGAACAGGATTATGGCAGAGCGGTTGTTAAAAAGTATTAATTTAGTGCCTCTTCAAAAGATCATATTTGGTCAGAAAGATCAGAAGCAGTATAGCCCTAAGCTGGAGACAAAGAGGTGGGGTTTGGGGGCTGAGTGTGCATATCACTGCTGAGAGGAAGAGAGTGAGAGATGTTATCAGGGAAGAGAGTTAAAAAGAAAGACTAATAGGGAGAGGAGGTTGGTCGTGAGGCAGGATGGGGAACAGCGTCATAGAGCAGTAATTCACTGGTAGCAGATACACAGTGATAAGACTATAAGAGTGCAAAACACACACACACACACACACACACACACATGCACACAAGACCTTAAATAACACTCAACACAAATAGAGTTGTCTTCATTTGAAATCCCCTGAGTCTATAAATAGTGAAGTCTTTGGAATTAGATATTTAACCGAGATCAGTTTATGTAAATGCAACATGCAGTTGCATATAATAATAGTACCGTTACGCAACGTTGTATAAAACCATTGCATAAAGCAGAAAAAATAATTTAATGTTTTACTTCATCCTGATACCTTTGCTTGTTATTGGACTACATTTCCCAAATCTGTCTGAGGAGCATCTCTGTACCACCTGAGAATTCAGAGACTTCTCCATTTGTGGATGTGTCTCTGTAAAATAGGCAGATATGTCGGCTATAGTACAAGAGGTTATATGTTTTAAGCTAATAATAATGTCTGTGTTTGTTATAGCAGATAATTTAATAAACACTGGTAAAACTATGAATGTCCCCTCCACAAAATACTCTTGAGAAAATTCCACAATTGTGGTGTAATGAAATCTGCACCTTTGGTCGGACCTGCCTCTATAATGTATGTATTGTTGCCTGTTGACTATATTTAGAAAGATTTTCCCAACCTAGTTGAACCTCTTCCAAAAACAAATTTAAACCTCAGTTGTAGCTGGATTTCCTGCTCAGGAAAGGTCAGGTGTAGATTGTTTCCGAGTCTTTTCTTTCTGCACAGTCATTATGACAGCAACTACCACGTCAGCAACAATAAAGCCTCTCAGTCTCCCCGTGCTCCAACTCCTGTAATCTTAGCAATGCTGAGGGAGACTGGGCTCTGTAATAACAGCAGTCTAACACCTATTGTTTATGCTTTAGGCCCGCTATTTTTAGAGCAGCAGCTCTTTTTTTAGCCGCAGTGACACAAATAGATCCAGTAAATCACAAAGTGCTTATTGTGTTTTTAGCAAAAGGCTAGTGATGTCATGAATGAGGTAAAGTGGCTGTGAGTAAGCAAACAGACATGCCCACAGCTTATAGAGGGTATTTTTGGAATCAGGGAATCCAGGTATTTTTCACCTTATACCACTTAAGGCCCTTTTGTTATCTGTTTTTTAGACAGAGAGATAGAAAACAAAAGGTGTCCTAGTGTTAGGCACAACACGCCTTTGTTGTCCCATGAATTCAGCAGTAAATTGTTCGCTATGCATTTACTCTGCATACTCAGGCTGGAGCACTTTGGTATGTGAGAAACTCTTCAACACTTGAGGTTCTGATTGCTGCAAAGTGAGTAAAACCAGACAGACAACAGTGATTGCAATAAAAAATAAACTTCAGTGCCAACTTCTGTAATCTATATGGACCAGAAGACAACATGGCAACAGAATAATAAGGGTTAGGCACTTATGTGCTTTAAATGTTTTTAAATACTTAACACTGAGTCAAATGCATATAGGCGAGATTCTGGATATTTTGCTGATTGGTTTTATAAAGAGAGCTGATTGCAACACATCCTTAGACCTACACAACAGAATAGGCTGCTGGCCAGACGCTTCTAAAACAATGTACAGTATATGGTGGAGAGTACAAGCAGTACTGGACCTTAACAACATCATATGGTTTACATTGTAAAACGGCTGCAGTTTAGTTAGTTTTAGCCATATAAACTACTTGGGTAAGTTTAGGCAACAGAACTACTTGGTTTCGTCCGTGATTGGGGTTGAGATAAGTACGTTTCATGTGATGTGATGGAAGTGATGTAATTCAAGTGACATGACGGAAGTCACGTACATGGTGAAACTGAAGTAACTCTCTTTAAATAACTCCATGTTTACTTATCATTTAATAAAGGGCTCCTGGGTAAAAGTCCTGTGTTTGTGTGAGTCTCCCATCCACCCCACCTCTTCCAAATGCAGACTTTCTCACTCTTTCTCCCATCATAATCGCTAGGGCCACTGGTCTCTGCCTAATTATAAACAGAAACATGAGTTGGAATAAGCTGCTTGCACAATTGACCTAGACAATTGTTCCTCTGGTGAGGACAGGCTGGCTGATTATACTGTATTAAATGCTCTGAAGAAACACTGTGTTACATGTGTGAGGAGTCATGGAGAAATCTACTTTTCCTCAACTCTCTAGCCTCATTTCATTTTCTTTTTTCTTTTTTTTTTGTGCTATTTTATGAAACGTTGGAGAGTTTTACCTGTTTGGGCCTCCAACAATAATTAAAAATAACTATTAAATTTAGAGGGGAAATGTCTCTTCGGTGGAACTGAAATGTGACAAAGGGCTCCAAATAGAGACTGCTGTTTTGTAACAGATCACAAGCCCTAAACACTGGGAACCACTAGATTAATCTTAAACAATGAATTGTATTTTTTATAAACCTGATTAAGTAATTAAATAACTTAAGTAATTACTGTTACTGTCAGATAAATGTTGTGTTGTAAAAAGTACAGTATTTCCATCTGAATTGCCGTCTAGTATACAGTAACATTAAATGAAAATATTGAAAAGCACTGTAATTGATTCTGATTAAAGTTGATTGTTGAGTCTTGTTCCCAGGATGTCAAACTATCAGTGCTTTGGACTAAGGTGATTGATTGTTGAGTCTTATTTCAAATACTGACATTTTGGAAATGAGATTTAACAATCAATGATCTTACCAAACTGTGATTGGCCAACGTCCCCAGTCACAGGCTAGATTTTTTGAAGACTGAAACAGAGCCAAGAGGAGGAGAAAAGGTCTATTTTCTCTCAGACCACTTGAATTACTATGTGTTTAAAGGTTATTATGGCCCGATGACACCAAAAATAAACTGCAAGAACCACAAAATTGTACTGAAGTACCTGAACTAACATACTTCACTGATCACTGATCATCATTTCACTTTCCCAGACTGCACTTTCAGTTCGGTCAGTTGAGGAATTCAAGCCAATTACTTTCAAGCAAAGTCCACAAATGTAGTTGCACATTAGAGAAAGTCAGACCACTGTCAGGCTTTATACAAGAATATCACTCACAGGCATATAGCTATAGTCATAGCAGTCTATGTCTCATTGTGAGATAGAAAGACCTTGTATAACCTTGACACTCAACAACATAAGCCCCACTGCTCCACACAAATGTCATGTTATCACACTGTTGGTCTGTAATTGTTTGACTGTCAGCCCTGTGTGGTTACATGGCAGCACGCCGAAGCTCAGAATCAGTTCAGGCGGATCTATATAAAGAAACAGCTGATCATCCTGGATTTGAAAACACTACTGTTTTGAGAACAGAGCATTTTCAGAACTGCTCATGTAGCAACATGATTTTCCCCTCTGAGGAGCACGACTTTCACAATGACACATATTTGCTTGCCTTTTTCTTTCAGGAGGTAAGAGAGGACACAGGCAGAGCCGGTAGATTTCAGGTGTACAGCAAACTGTTGCACACATGTTGCTTCTGCACGTGTACACACAATAAACATAATAGTCAGGAAAAACACTCACATGTGTG
>JAJHUR010103174.1:0-20261 GCA_027495735.1 Lutjanus campechanus
AAAAAATTGAAAAATATTTGCAAATCATTGCATTTTTTTCCGTGTTTTACACAATGTCTAAACTTCTTTTGGAAATGGACTCCCATATATATTAGTATATTATGTTATGTGTACTTTATTTTAGGGCTGCCCCCTGACAGACGAAGATTAGAATCACCAGTTGGAGAACATTTCAATGAAGAATTAAGAGGAAGCCTAAATATATTTTCATTTTAGCTTTCGTGTTTATTTAAAAAAAAAATCCTCGTCATAATATGCGCTGGTGGTAAAGTGATGACAGAGGGTGAAATGACTTGTATATTGAGTACATATGGAGTGGATTATCATTCTGAGGTGGAATATTGCTTTAACTTGCATTTGCAGATGCAGCAACAAACTGTGTTTACTGACAACGGTTTTCCAAAGTGTTCCTGAGCCCATGTAGTATCCTTTATACAATGATGTGGGTTTTTAATGCAGTTTTTAATGCAGTGCTGCCGGAGGGGTCAAAGGTCACAGACATTCAGTGTTGGTTTTCAGCCTTGCCCCTTACATACAGAGATTTCTCTGGATTCTCTGAATATTTTAATATTATGGATTGCAGATGGTGAAATCCTTTCATTCCTGCAGTTTTGTGTTAAGAAATGTTCTTAAACTGTTGGACTATTTGCAGTTTTTCAAAACGTGGTGAACCTCACCTCATCCTTGGCTTGTGAATGACTGAGCCTTTTGGAGACGCCCCTTTATTACCCAATCATGAGTCTGTCACCTGTTATTAATTTACCTGTAGAATGGAAAGTGTTGCATTAAAGTCATAATAAATGTATATTTACAAAAAACAAAGTTCATCAGGTTGAACTTTAAATATCTTGACTTTGTACCGTTTTCAGTTGAATGAAAAAATTGAAAAATATTTGCAAATCATTGCATTTTTTTCCGTGTTTTACACAATGTCTAAACTTCTTTTGGAAATGGGCTCCCATATATATTAGTATATTATGTTATGTGTACTTTATTTTAGGGCTGCCCCCTGACAGACGAAGATTAGAATCACCAGTTGGAGAACATTTCAATGAAGAATTAAGAGGAAGCCTAAATATATTTTCACTTTAGCTTTCGTGTTTATTTAAAAAAAAAAATCCTCGTCACAATATGCGCTGGTGGTAAAGTGATGACAGAGGGTGAAATGACTTATTGAGTTTATTTAAAGTGAAAGGACGGGATGCGGGAGATCTGTCTTCAACTCTGGGATTTCCAAGCTGCCCGAACGCAGCATTAGTTGTCGAAAAGCGGTTGCAATTGACGTAAAACATGCTATAAAGGATTTCCGGCACAGTTCAGGCTCCTCTTATCACGGTGCTCTGGCCTGCAGGACGACTGGTGGAGCAGACGCTCAGCAGGTAAATATAAATCTGAATAACCAATTTATTTACCGGTGCTGAGTCAGTAGATACTGCACACAGCCAGACACAACCGCCGTGGTGAAGTAAGTTATAAGTAATTTTAATTAACTTTTAAAATCTGACGTGCTCACATTTTGGGCACCACGTTGTCTCCATAACGCATGCTAACGTAGCTGCTAGCTAGCTTAATGCTAAAATGGCTAACTGTTACCCGAAATATTTGAAGATATATGGGCAGCACTGAGTACACAAAGTTAGTTTATGATGATACTTGTGATACTGCTGATTGTAAGTTAAGTTATCCTCAGGTGATGCAGGGTTTGAGTCTCTCCCCCATCAGGGATTCCCTCCCATCAGAGCAGGGGATTAGTTGCAACCGACTGCATTATATTTAAGTGAGCTAGCTCTATGGTGCTGGTAAATTCCGGAAATTGTCAATAGTTTTACCAGCTAAAAACCACCGTGGTAACCTAATGAGACTGTGATAATTGGAACTTTAATTAGTCATTTGGCCAGCGGACAAAAGTTGACACTGTACCCTGCAGGCACTGCGTACACGAACTGAGTCATGTGTGCTTCTCCTGCTATGACGAGGCAAAATGTCTGCAGTGGAAAAGGTCCATCGTGGTGCAGTAGAGGATTGGGGCCACGTGTGAAATTAGTTAGAGCCAGGTATTAAAAAATGTGTTTAAAGTATTGATTTTATGTAGCTCTAATCTTCCTCTATCTTTTAGTATTGCAAGACGGAGTCACAGTTTTAGTCACTAGTGTAAACTCCCCTTCTTTGAACAATCTCAAATCTGATATCTTAAAACCTTTATGTTCTGCGTACTTGCACATAATTGCATCACAAGGGTTTCTGATTTTTTTTACAGGGAAAATTATTAAAATTGTGATTTATTGAGGTCTGTACAGAACATATTTTCTTGCATATAGAGAACAAGATTTTTAGGCCAGGTCATCTCAGCAGCACTACAGTACCTCATAATGCTGATTACTCACATGTTTCCTCAGTCAAAAAATTGTGGTTTTTGGTCTGCTTCTGTGATTTTGATATTGCACTTGGCCAGATTGTCATTTTGGTGATATTGCAATTAATTGTGCTGCCCTAATCACCTCCATATTGTAGTGTAACCTTGGTCAATGCTTCTTCTGCAGTACAACAAAGAGCTGGGTGATTTGGATAAAATCAAAGATAATGCTCAATATTCATGTATTCTATCAATATTGTGTCTGTATTGTAGGGATGACTATTCGTGCTTTCACAAAATGTTAACACAATAAGATTGTAGAACAGCTAGAACTGTCTAGTATGAATAACATTTACTGTAATTCAGCCTTTAAAAGAAACACTTTTGCCATATAACAATATCCAAAATCTAAGACAATCTCTAGTTTCGAATCACGGTATCATATATTGCCCAGCCCCGTTTCAACAGATGGTTTTGGTCTTGACTAGCACTACAGGTTTTGAATTAAGTTTGCTTTTTTTTTTTTCCATATGTCAGTCAAATGTGGAGATGTTCATGTGGAATTTCTCACATTACATAAAGATTTAAGATAATGAACAGTTTGCTGTGGCTGATATCTTTACAAATACAAGAACTGTGAAGAGGAAAAAATATAGATTGAAAATTGGGATTTTAAGAGTATAATCCCAACATTTAAAGAGCCTTTACATCACTGAAACAAAGGATACCTATACTGCAGTGTTTTGTTACATGACTATTGACGGTGTGTTAGTTTAGTCACTTGGTCCTACACCACAGCGCCACAGTGCAGACTAGTCAGTGGGATTGTCCTGTGCAGTGGGCTGATCCCAGGACAGCGGTGGCTATAGAACATCAGGTTTTGCTTTCACCTCTGCACTGCTGGTTGCTGAACGGTGACAATGAGGCCTGGCACACTTCACCCTCTGTGTGCTGGTTCAGAGAATGTACAGCTCCTACCCATGTTACAAGGTGCTTTAGAGGCATATAAAACCTTTCTCTCTTGCAGGGTGTGACCATATTACTGAATGTGATGGAGAGAAGACGTACAACGGCTTGTGTTGCCCCTCTGGGACATGAGGTTAGTGTTTGTGTTCTTGGTTATTAGTTTGAATGTAGTCATTTGAAGACAAAGAATAAACCTGCTGATCTCAAAGCAGAACCCTGACAATGGATGCACATTTAATCTCAGGAGGGAAACGGGCTACAGTGAACTGCATGCTGTCCTTGTTTGTTGGCACAGTATGAGCTCTGGTCCTGTCAGGTGGACCATACAGCTCATACAGTGCACAGAGCAACTCATTCTCTTGCAACCCACTGCTGTAGACTCTGCAGCAGTGTTACTAATGAGAACTGACAGCTGTTTCATTGGACAAGCAGGTAATGTTGTTTAATGGCAGTGAGTGACCCTGTCTTTTGTCTGTCAGGTGCTGGAGAAGACCTGAGGACAGCTGGTAAGTTGTGTTACAGAATACATATATCTACTGTTGACTCTGTCATGATGATTGGCTAAATATGTTCAACTGCTCTGAAGTGTGAGTGACAGCTGCCTCTCTGAACCGCACACTGCACTGACGACTGAATGTTGTGATGGTTCTGGAAACAGATTCTCACCTTGTCTCTTCCTCCTGCAGGGCTCCACACTGTCCTGACCTTCAGCACAGATGCAGCAGCATTATGTAAGTACAGAGGGCGTGCACTGACATCACTTTTTCCCATGATACCACCCCCTCACCTCCACACACTGCCAAAACAACCCAGCAGGTGGCTGCTATAAATGGACAGGTGTGGTACTAGGAGGAAAACAACATGAACAGTGAGACACACAGGACAGTCAGGGGACAAACAAGTGACAGACTAGTACACAATGACAGCACTGTGTGGTATCTGCAGCCAGTTGGTTCATCAGCTGGTTTGTTCAAAAGTCAGTGCAAGACAAACTCAACATCTGGCATCGTTGGTCTCCATGCAGCCTGTGCCTGGAGTCCTGGTATATTTGTTGAAACACTTATTAGACAACAATGTGATTGTGCATCTGTACATACATGTGTCCAGTATGTTGCTAAGATGCTTCCCTTCTTTACACAATTGTTTATTGAAACATCTGGCCTGCTGTTGGAATCCTTAAGAGTGAAATACAGCCAAACTTTACACTGTTTAGTTCACCTTTTAAATGTGGTTAAGGTAGCTACTAGTTAATGATGGGCCATCTGCTGCCAGAGCCATGTAGAGTGAGTGCTGCCGTAACATGAACTAGTGATTGCATGTGCTGTGATGTCTGTTGCCTGTAATGTGAGTGAAACTGTCAATCCGTAGTTAAGTCATGCGGCTCCAAAATCTGCTTTGTGATTCTGTGCAATAGGAACAGCTGCTATATTGGCACCAGGTTTCTGTACCCAACCCTACCTCCATATATTCAAACAGAACATGACAGCAAAAACACACAGGCCTGTTATAAATCTGACTGGTTATTTCTGTAATCATTGAGCACAAATATAAGTAAACAATATTGGATGTTTTGACATTCATATTTATGAATGTGTACCTGCACCATTAGGTGCTACTTGTTCTCTAAACAGATTCTCACTCCCTGCCTGCCTTCTTCCAGGTTCCTGCAGCAGAACATGGTGTCCTTGTCACAGGCTCCAGCAGGGATTCATTGACAAGAAGTGAGTGTTAAACTGGAAGTAGTTAGATTGGATGTGTATCGGTGAAAGCTGAGGTCTATCCTGACAAACCTTTAACTGTAGGGCTGTTTAGTTGGAAATGCCTCAGATAGGAAATCTGTAGTTTCACTTTACCCACGTCCTTCACTGCCATAAGCATCATGGGATATTACTGCAGAACAATCAAGTCACTATATTCTGACAAGTTTGGTATTACCAACCAGGCAATGTCCCCCTTAGTGACATACCTGTCAAACACATCACCACATTCAGATACTGTTTCACAAATAGTGTTATTATTGTAGACATGTGTCAGCCACAGGAAGCCTGACTGTTCTTTGGCACAGTATAAACAGTTATACCAGACAAGACTGAATAAGAGGCCACAGTATGTTTACCTTACGTGCCTTAAGTGTTTAGTGTCACTGGTTAAGAAAAAAAGGTGTTTTTGGAATTTGTTGGTACTTTACTGAAGTTGTTACTTGTCGTCAGGTCACGATGATGGCAGGAAAAGGAGACAGTCATGAACACATGAACAGTGGTGAGTGGGTTTGTTTTTGTTATCACAGTACGTCTGATGTTTGGGTGTACACAATGACAGCACTGTGGTATCTGCAGCCAGTTGTTTATCAGCTGGTTTGTTCAAAAATCAGTGCAAGACAAACTCGACATCTGGCATCGTTGGTCTCCACGCTGCCTGTGCCTGGAGTCCTGGTATATTTGTTGAAACACTTGTCCTCTTTGAAGAGTCTAGATTTTAAAATGCTGTTGTGTGAAGACGTCTTGTGTCCACATTTTCAGCTGGTTTTAGTAGGGACTTGTGTCCACGCCAGCTCACCAGTTAGTCTGTTCAAATGACAGACCTGTGCCACATGGTGCGATTATAAACTGTGTTTATGATCAACACATTCCTCACTTAAATCCTGATGTTCCTCCAGGTTTGTGCTGCAGAGGGTAGCCTCCTTATCACAGGTCCCAGCAGGGATTCAACACAAAAGGTGAGTGTTGAACTGAATCAGTGGTGTGTAGCAGTGAAAGCTGAGGCCTATCCCGATAGGCCTTTAACTGTAGGGCCATGTCGTTGGAAATGCCTCAAAGAGTAAATCTGTAGTTTCGCTTTACCCACATCGTTCCCTGCCATGAGCATTGTGGGATATTACTGCAGAACACATGATGAGCAGTGAGGTGACCATAAAATGAGATTGACTAAGGGAAGTGGAATGTACTTAATTAACTTGATAAACTCATTTGTTTCAGAATCCTGAAACTGTCCTGGAGACGGGAAATAAGGAGCATCAGCAGTCTTTCACTGTAAGTAATGTCTGTTTCCAGTGGTGGTAGGGTTTGGTCATATACCAAGGCTTTCAGGATTCTGTTTCTGACTTGCTGTGGAATTGACCAGAAAACAAAAACCATCCCAGTGGGCTTCTGCAGCAGCCTGCTCAGAAGACCTGTTGGGAACAGTTTTATAGTACAATCTGTAAACATGATATGTGGTGGTTTTCATTATTATCAAGTGGAAGTAATGTATTCACTGACCTACACCTTGGACATGACTTCTCCTGATTAGTGAACTGAACCTTTGCTTTCTTTGTTTTCAGCAGCAGATTGATACAGCAGTCAGTGACCAGCTGAGAGAATCTCAGCACTCTGATCCTCAAACACTCGCTTTGGAACAGAAGGGATCACTTTTGAAATGCCAGAATCACATCATGCTTTGTCTCTTTTCTACAATGGACTGAATAAAATATCTCTAACTCATAACTCTCCTGTTGTCTCATCTTATGTCTGTGAACAAAAGGTCATCAAGAATTTGCCTTAATGACATGTGGAATGGATGTGTAGATGTAGTTGCACAGTTTTCTGCTCTAAGCAGGCTTTTGCCACACAGTAGGCTTGCTGTTAGAAGGGACAGCATTTGCCACAGGGTCCGCAATGTCCACCTGCCTTACCTACATGTAAATAATGAATGAATGAATAAAATGGATCTTGTTTACAGTGGTGTATACTGTGCTGTATAAGGATATGAGAGGCTTTGATGAGGGACAGGTTGTGATGGCAGGACACATCCAAAACAGCAGTTCTTGTGATTTGTGGTATGCGGTGGTTAGAACCCACTAAATGTTGTCTGGTCTGATTCCACCGAAGAGCTGCTGGAACACAAGCAGCTTAAGAAGTTGTTACAGGCTATGATAGGTGGAAGAAGGTTGACTTGGCCTCTGAATGCTGCTTATCTCCGTCTGATCAAGTATCAAATTAGTCAAACCTGTCTTAAGTGCCCCCAGACCCTTTGGAGGGTGATGGCCAGGACTAGACCTTTTAAAGTATTGACCGAAGTCGGTACAAGTAGTGTTGAAACTTCTCCAGTCAAACAAAACCTGCATTTGATCCTTTTTGTGCCAGATCTAGAAAAAAAGACTATTTGTATGGTTTTGATTGCAGCCAATCACCAAAGTCTTCATTTCAATATAGCATGTGATTGGCCCGCTACCACACAGCCTGTGGTATGAAGTTGTTAAACACAATGTATTTGATGGTTCAGCGTACTGAGATGCCACCAAAATGTTCTAAAACAAAGATGTCTGCAACCTCAATGATCAAAACAAGCATTTTTGTTTTGGGCTACAATTATTAAATTTTTTCTTTTTTGGATTTCTTTAGCTACCTTATGGAGACTCATGACTAGGCACCATCTAAATAGAAAAGGCACAGAGCCATGTTTTTGTGGATGAAGTATTGAAACTTTTTTAAATTACATGTATAGGTTACACATTTCTATGGTTGACGCAAGAATCACTTTAGATGTACAACAATGATAAATGAAAATTAAAATGTTAACAAAAATAACTTGATCATGTTCATTTTTTTTTTTGCCAAAGTCACATGGAGCCACTGGAGAGTGGTAAAAGAGCTGCAGGTTGCAGACCCCCCTGTCCTGAAGTATGGCAACACTACACGTCTGGTGTCTGATAAAAATAAATAAGGATTATTTCAGGAATTTTTTCCATTCACATGATGGATATTCAATTATGTGCTCTGTTGGTATCCGTGTCACTTTACAGGTACTTGTATCGGTACTGGTGGTACTCGGAATATTTTAAATGATGGACAAGATGAACTATTTCTACTGTTAATGTCACTGGGTCAGATTCCTCCACTAGGGGGCGGTGTTAGCATAGCAGAACGACTGTCCCTTGTTGAGGAGTTCAGGTTTTATGTCCTTTAAAGGACAAGTCTTGAAAAGAAGGATCTTTCCCAGCTGGATGCTACAACAGAATGTCACTGCACATTTTTTTCCTGTCCTATACTGTAACATAAAATAACAATTTAAAATCTTTTGAGTGTGAGCACTTGTCTTCTGTCTGTCCGTCCATAAGGTCGGTATGTCTTGGCATGTACGACCCTGTGGAGCTCACAGCAGGTGTGTGTGCACATTACAGCACACACCTTCAGTCAGTCACTCTATCCCAGTTAACTCAGTTTTTAAACACTTTATTTTTTAAGAAATATAAATGTATCATTTATAACTAAGCAAACACAAGACAAGTAGAAGATAAAGATAAATTGAAATAAAATGAAAAAAAATATAACCTAATAAAAATGATTTCTATAGCTGCTAATCACCAATATCTGATTTAACCCTCCTTACAGTCAACACAAAGCCAAGCATGTTAGGTTTCCATCCTGCTGCTCTCAGAGGAGCATTTAGATCATCTCCACATTCTCTCTGCTGACCCAGTATACTTTCCATATGTGTGTGTACTCAAGATATTTAATAAAATGACCCCAAACTTTTTGAAACAGGTCTTGTTTTCTAAAGATTTACACGTAGCACCTGCACCTGTCTCAGTGGTTCCTATTTCTGCCACGTCCACCTTCAGACATTCATCATGACAGCATCAACAGACTCTTGTTTGTCATATTCATTCAACTTTTTTCTGACATGAGGCAGCCATGTTGTTTGTAGTTGTCTCGTGTCTGTTGGTTTTGTGTCTGTGTAGTTTTGTCTCTCTTTGTGGTCACGTTTTTATTTTCATTTTTCTCGTTTGCATCTTTGTGCAGCCTCTGGTCATTTGACATCTTTTTTATCATCTTTGTTGCATTTCTTTGGGGTCGTTTTGCTTCTCCTTGTGGTTGTTTTGTGTCTCTTTGGGGTTGTTGTGCATCTCTTTTTGTCCATTCTGCATCTCCTTGCAGTGTCTTTGTGGTTGTTAAGTCTCTTTGTGCTTGTTTTGTGTCTTTTTTTGGTCTCTGTGCTTCTCTTTGTCGTTGTTTTATGTTTCTGTGGTAATTTTGTGGTTGTTTTGCATGTCTTTGTAGTTGTTTCATGCATTTTTGTGGTTATTTTGTGGTTGTTTTGCATATCTTTGTGGTTATTTTGTGTTGCTTAATGGTTGTTTCATGTCTTTTTATCATCATTTGAAAGAACTATAAACTCTTGCTTCATACAGACTCTAGCCTCGGGCTCCATCAATAATCCATCCTAGATGACGAGCATGATTCCTCCTCCAAGACTGAGGACTGGGGTGGAGTTTTCCTTTAAAGGTTTTATGGCTGGAAACTCTGGGGATGGTATAATGGCGTCTAAAAAAAAAAGTGGGTGAAAGTTCACAGAGGGGAACAATGCAGTCTCATGAGATCTAAAACAGCATCAATGCCAAGCCCCTGGCAACTGACACCATGTATATGGTGTCATGTGACCGACTTTACAAAGAAAACAGCTGTGAAAGTAGAAAGCAGAGTAAACATCTTGAATCATTAGCTCCAGTATATAATTTCAAAAGCCACATGGAGTCTTCTGAACATATTTTTGTTGTGTTACTGATGTGTGTGTTCAGTCAGCCAGACGGAGCCTCAGACAGACTCATGTTCCGATCTTATTTATTCTTGGAAAGAATGTGACTCCATGTTGGAACATTGCATCCAGTTCTCAAGACAACAGGAGTTCTTCTAATGGAACACTGTCACTCACTTATAAGTGTACAACTATGTTCCTCATGTGTTTGTTGTTATTGTGAAAGCGTGCTGCAATCCCTCCGTCCTCATACCACTAACAGAAATAGTTCTCTGTATCATGCATTCCAATACAGCAGCCCTGCAATCAGTTCCTTTGCAAAATGAGTACACAGCTGTATACAGTAATACTGTATGCATTTATGCACATTTCATCTTTTTACTCTGCCTTTTGTATTTTATTTTAATTCAAACTCAAATCTATAGTTGCAATCAGGTTTTCTGGTGCACCCAGTCACTTTTGAGTTCTCTCTTGGGCAAAAATGAGCCCCATATTAAAGAGAACAGCAGGGTGGCGAACGGTCAAGGAGGAAAACAAGGCAAGGAGGAGCACATAGTCCTGGCTGAAGTCTTAATAGGCCTTTATTTCACATCTCACTATGGATCAACAGATCTGCCCAACACCTTACAGCCCTGCTTCCCACACAGACTGACCCCCTTATTTAAGGTCTGGTGCTCACCTAATCAGGTGGCACATAACATTACCAAGTCCATCACAGATATCTACACACATACATATACAATAAATATTTACATAAAACACTTACCAAAAATATAGTCTTAATAAATATTTACACACCAAAACCTACTTCACATACTTGTTAACAGGACAACCAAACTCCCCTCTACCCATTACCTGCTTGTTGGTACCCTCCTGAAACTAACAATAGGCAGATGAATCCCTGGGGAATTCTTTTGCCCGAACACTCTGGGAGAAGGAGACCGGCAGAGGTAAGTTTGTGCAGGACACGAACAAAATTCAATTTACCATCACATTTGCTTTGCATACATTTTACCCTATACTCTTCAACCTTGAAGCATGTATGCTACTATTGAGTCTGAAATCCATGCTCCTCTTTACTCATTTCACAGGTGAACGATGAGGTTAAACAGCCCAGTGTTCCCACTGTGAAACGCCCGCTCCCAGCACACTGCAACATACAAACAATTATCAATAAATACATGTTAAAATAACCGTGTGTGTATTTAACCTGTGACCTCATATAAGCCAAATCTATGTAACAACCAAGCATCCTTGTCTATTAATAATACCCACTTCTATCTACTAACGTCAACCCGACGATACAGATCACCCAAAAATGAAAATTCAGTCATTATCTACTCACCATAATGGCGACTTAAGGTCAGGTTTAGTTTTTTAGTCCACAAAACACTGCTGGAGTTTTACAGGAAAACAGAAGTGAATGGTGACCAGTTTTCAAATATATAAAATAAAAAGCCTCCTTGCTGCTCGTCTGGTGTAATTCAAGTCTCCTAAAGTTCAAACATGCCATTTGCATGTGTGCATGTGTACATGAACATGGCTCCAAGATAAGGATCTACAGTGAAGATTCAGGTTATGCTGGGTCTTTAGGAGATTTTGATTCTGCCAGATGAGCAGAATGGAGGCATTTTGTTTTTATTCTGTTGGGTTTTTTTTACGTTTGAAAACTGGTCACCATTCACTTCCACTGTTTGGGAGATTCTGCAACGCTGTTTTTCTGTAAAACTCCAGCAGTGTTTCGTGGACCACAAAACTAAGCCTGGCCTTCAATCGGCATGAGAGTGAGCAGATAACAACTGGATTTTCATTTTTGGGTGAACTATCCCTTTAACACCTCATTCCACCCTGTTCTGTGTGTGCTGTTTTTCTCATATCTAGCCCCAGATTAACTGTGTGGAAGATGAGGTAAGAACCCAGGATCTCCATGACCCTCATCATGTCAGTTGTCAGTGGTGCATATTACCACTGAAATGTTCTGTTACAAACAGTAGAACCTGGAGCTTTCTGGGCTCCTGTATTTCAGATTCCTGCCTCAGCCAGTTGGGAATCCAGCCTTGCCATACAAGCATATAGAGTTGCGTGGATGCTTTTAATGCCAACAGCCCACTTTCACATTCCACATGATGAGTCATTGTATCAACTGCTGTTTCCAAGTTCGCGCATGAACTATCAAGCTCAACTTAAAGTCAGTGTGGATTTGAAGGTGCTCGTAATCACAGAAAGGTTTAACTTCTGCAGTTCCATGGGAACTGAGAATACTCAACCTCTTTATGTGGATTATGTGATACAGATAAAAGCTGTAGAACATACCAGTAAGTGGTCAGGATTTAACCATGACTATCATTACTTTCAAACAAATAGATATGGTTGCTTCTATTGAGGTGTACTGACGCATAAATAGAAAACTGACCATAAAACATGAAAAAAAAAACGTGCAAAGTATTGAGCAGGGAATGTGCAAAAGTTCACAGTATGAAATATAAAGAATATTTGCAATGTGCAAGATTATTTCCATGTACACACACCTACAGCAGATAATGTGTAAATGTGTAGAGGCCTAAACAGGCTGAGGTGAAAACCATGAACCACAATGTTAAGTTCAAGTCAGACCAGGGAACTTCCCCATCTCTCTCTGCAATCACCTCTCTGCTGTCAGATCTCTAATACAGGCATACAAATGCAAAAATACACATTTATTACAATCAATATTTATATATCATATTCATACTAAAAACTTTACAACTGCATTTACAGTTAGCCAACATCATGCTGTGTTTTCTACACATTTATATGTTATATTAATTATGTACATACAGTATATATGCATATGTATGTATGTATGTTTGTACAGCACCAGTCAAAAGTTTGGACATACTTTGTAGATTAATACTGGGGACATCAAACATGAAATATGGAATTATGTATTGAGCAAAAAGTGTGAAAACAAGGCAACATACTGTGTTCGCTTTTTAAGAATCTAAAATATAAAATTCTCTGGCACACTGTCTTCTGCACTTGCATAAAATCTTTGATTGCGAGTGCAGAGGACAACGGGTGGAGTCTTTTTATTTTGCTTTTTATTGTTGACCCATGGTCTACTCCTCCACGCCTGTCGACCTACAAGTGTGCAAAAGTTTTTGATATTTTGTGCTCTTCAAAGTTGCCACCTTTTGCTTTGATGAAAGCTTTAAACACTGTTGGTATAATCTGAACAATTTCTTTGAATGAGCAGAACATTGAACGAGCAGTGTGTCCAAACCTTTGACTGATACTACATATGTGTGCATAAATAAAATAAGATAGAACTTCATTCATCCAGAAGCAAATTCTTGTGCCAGAAAAAAGTCAAACATAAAATATAAGTACAGTAAAATATAAAATATAAAGTGAATAAGGAGTAAATGCAAAAAAGAGCCTAATAGAATAAAATAAATAAGTAAAATGAAATAAAATAAAAAGTAGTATTGGCAATGACAATATTAATAACAGTACAATGTTGTACGTGATAATAATAATGAAAAGTAATATTGCATTTGAAGTTGAAGGTAATATAGGACATACTAAACATAATAAATGATAATAATGGTAAAAAATTAAATTGCACCTGACACTGAAAAAATAATACTGCCCATAATATTGGTATCGTGTGTACGTAAATATGTATGCACGTGCGTATATATATGTACGTACGTGTGTATGTGTGTGTGTGTACTGATGTGTATCTAGGCCTATATGTACGTGTATTTTTGTATGTAGCTATCTGTAACATATTCTATAACAGCAGAGGCCTGGTGAAACTAACCTAATGCTACAATGTTACGTGTCGGGTGGGTTTTCAGGAGGAACACAGTGTGATAATGACACACTGACTGAGTCATTAGTCATATCCAGACTAACCTTCCCCTGTTCTCCGTCTGTTTACTACAAATGTACCCGTTTCTGTCCACCTTCAACTTCCTGTGCTCACATCTGCTGAGCACGCTCTACATTCTCCCGTCCACGCGGTGTCCACGCGTCGCTTTCGGTCGCTGATTGGCTAGCGCCGACACAAACAAAGGATTTCCACCAATGGGAGCGCTGTGCACGCGCTGAGCCATGCTGTTCATTCTGGCTGCTCATGGCTCACAGAGGCTCGTCATATAAAACCAGCAGCGACTTCTTTGTTTACAGCAGAGACAGACGAGTGGAAGCTTCAGCTTCCTTACTGAACAGTCGCTCCTCAGCGGTTAACTGGAGTAGCCTTAAATTCAACACGTCACAATCGAGCCTTTATCTTTTATCTGTGTTGGATATCTGAATAAGCAACCATGGTGGCTATGACTAAGAGATTGAAGACCTTCCAGATTGTCTTCACGGACCCCAGCAAGACTTTTTACTGCGGCGGGGACACTGTATCCGGCCGGGTGGAGGTGGAGGTGAACGAGGTGACGCGTGTGTCCGCAGTGAGGCTCCTGGGTCTGGGCTGCGCCAAGGTGGAGTACGCTAAAGGAAAGCAGCGATGCAGGCAGGAGGCCGAGTACCTGAGACGTGAAGAGGTGCTGCGACTGGACGACCAGCCCACAGGTACGAACACTGTTGCCACATTATCACATTATCACTTGGTTATCTTCTGCAACACATTAGCAGCTCTCTGATACATGGGTCAGTGTCATTTGAATGAAGTGCTAACCAGTCAGCTAGTGAAGAAGTAGTGTATCTTTTACTGAAGTGAAGGCACTAATGCTACAGTGTATTCATACTGTTACAAGTACACAATTGTATTAATGTAAAAGTGCAAAAGTATTACAACTTAAATAAGTCAGTGCCTTTCTTTACAGTTATGAAGAACTTTGTGAGAATTTAAGAATCGTATCAGAGAACAACATTTGAATGAAAGTTATCTCCATCACTGGTTGTAATGAAAGGTGGTTTCGGTGGGTTTTTTTTTTTTGTAGCCCATTGCTCCTTCTCTTTTGACCAGTGTGAGTCATTTCATTGAAATGAAATTCCCATGATTCCCCCTGGTGTTTCCTAAGCTGAATCACAGGACATCCAGGCACACAAAAGACACTAGCCAAGACATGTTCAGGCAACTTGTTGCATAAATCAAGAAAATAATGATGTCATTGATTGATCGGATGACAGGGTAATGAATTAAATATGTAATTTTCTCTTTCTAGACTCTGACGGGTCAGTCGTCCTGAGGCCTGGCAACAAATATGAGTACAAATTTGGATTTGAGCTCCCCCAGCATGGGTAAGACAGAGCTTCTTCATTCAGTAATATCACATGATGACTTTTCATTGAGTTGTATTTTCTAGAATGCTTTTGGTTTTAATTTTCCCCGCACATGTTCTCACAGGCAGCTGGTGTCGTCATACAAGGGGAAGTTCGGATATGTCCACTATTACGTGAAGGCCAAGCTGGAGAGGCCGCAGCAGCCCACCCTAGAGTGCAAGAAACCCTTTGAGGTGGAGGAGCCTCTGGATGTCAACACCCCAGACCTGCTGGTGAGTTCACTGACTCTGAATAACAAGTGGTGTAATTATTTATTTAGCATATTCTGATTCAAACAGCCAAAACCCTACTTGAATTTCACACTGCGTCTCTAGATACGTCAAGTCTTACCTTCCTGTGTCTCCTCAGTCTCCCACAGGTGGCATGAAGGAGAAAAAGGTTACCTGCATGTTCATCCCTGACGGCCAGGTGTCGCTGAATGCAAAAATCGACCGCCGTGGTTTCTGCGAGGGTGAAGACATCTGCATCAACGCAAAGTTCGAGAACACCTGCTCTCGCATCGTGGTGCCCAAGGCTGCCATCATTGCCAAGCACACCTACCAGGCCAACGGACGCACCAAGGTCTTCCGCCAGAAGCTGTCATCAGTGCGTGGGAACCACATCATCTCTGGCATGTGTGATGCCTGGCAAGGAAAGACCATCAGGGTGCCCAAGATCAAACCATCCATGCTGGGCTGCAACATCATCCGGGTGGAGTACGCTCTCATGGTAAGCCGGAGCTGTGTGGACATGTAGGCAGGGATAGTTTGAAATCTAAAGATCAGTGTTAACTTTTATGCTTGTCTTTCTTCCAGATTTACATCCACATTCCTGGTAGCGAGAAGCTGATCCTGGAGCTGCCTCTGGTTATCGGAACAGCTGGTCTGGGCAGCCGCTGCAACAGCGTGAGCAGCACGGAGGGTTCGGTCAGTAATGCCTCGCAGAGCTGGGTGTCCCTCAGGATGCCCTCCGATCCTCCCAGCTACTGCGATGTCACCCGTGACTGCCGCCTGGACCAGCCGCTCACGCCGCTCCTGGATGACTTCGACGGTGACGACAGCCCCATCTTCATGAACGTCTCCTCCTTCCCATTCCCACCTCCTCCGGCATACACAGAGGTGGGTGTCTTATAGCAATTGCTTTAATAACAGGCCTTTTCCTCCAACATGGACCTGGTTCATGCACCAAATGTTGGACTGTCCAGGCATTTCCAAAAAACTTGAAAAGTTGATTCCCAGTTGGAACTAAAAAATAGCAGGTTTTCCCTCTGAACCAAAGTGGTCATGTCATATTCAACATTTAGTTGCAAGAATCTTGAACAGAACTGACTTAAGAACTAGAGCTAATTTGGTTGAAAAGAGCCTAAAATGAATTTCACGCTGTCTGTCAATCATATGAGAAATGACCTTTGCTAACAGGCTGTCGCTTCTTTTCTTCAGGCTGAAGAGAACGGCAACGCTCGCATGCTACCAGTCTGCTGAAGCCCAGCAGGGATTCTAGAACTGTGGTCCAGCTCTCAGGGACCGTTCATCTAAAGCACTTGAAAAAGGAGCAGAAGGTCCAAACTCCAGAGATGTGTCGTACGGAGAAGTAAAGCCAGGACTGTGGAGATGGACAGAAAGACGCTCGCCTCTTCTGTCACCGCGCTTCATCATTACCTATGCTGATCCTGAGTCTTCCTCCTGGTGCTCTTCAGGTCATGGACCTGGAGGTCAAGCCGCAGAGCCTGTGGCGCGCTACATTTCTGAATAAGCTGTCCCTTCCTGTGACACGAACTGTCAGGGTCTCGCTGTCCATTCACAGCCACTTTAAGACTTTGTTACTGGGGCCAAACATTGTATGAGTCAGCCCCGACCTGCTGTGACATCTGTGCTTTTCAGGGGTTTGTCTTTTCCTCATCATGCTTTGTCATTCCAGTCAAACCCTGTGTTTTTAAGGGATTTCACTAGAGGAACCAGTCTTTTTATTTAGTCCAGGAATATTGTTGCCTTTGAGAATTAAAGCATGTATAAAGATCTTCCTTCGATGCTAGTAGAACCTCGTGCAGCATCTATATTTTCTTATGTACCAGTGTTTGAAAAGATGTGGTTTATTCCTTTATTTTGTTGCACTTTTTGATTGATGCATTTTGCTCTACTACTGCCTATAAGAGTTTCTTTTTGTTCTGTTTTGTTTGAACAGCGTTTGTGAATTTTCTGTAAGTAAAACACTCCAAACTTGTTGGAACCTCACATTTGATTTCCAAACCCAAATAGTGCCAAACACGATCCATTCGACAAACATGCTCCGATATCATGGGATGCACCTTATGTGAGGATAATCATTGTATCTGGTGTGCGGTTGTCCTAGACAACATTTCACTGTGAGACGTCCACTATGGGGGCATCACAGCTTCTGTTCTATCAGGGCACAAAGAAAATCACTGTTAAAGACTGATTTGTGAGAAGGTATGTTTGCAATGTATCCTTGATACTTAGGACGAGTATTTTTTGTATGAAACCCCATGGGTTATTTTTTTAATAAAGAAATGTTGAAAATATCCAGCGTGTCTGTCTTTTCCTTTGGAACTCTGGTTTCAGATCTTAGCCATCAAGTGCCAGTCAGTTATGCTCAGGCTGCACAGTCTGCTTGTGCCTGTGTATGACGTTTACCTTGCTGAACTGTGGCCACACAGGCAGCATTTCTGTTGCGGGGCTGCTGCTGCCAGCCCTTTTTGTCTACATTGAGTTTGCAGTAGGGATGTTCAATGTCTACTAAAGTGGCATATGATGATGGACAATGAAATTGTTGGTAGGTCCAAATGGGTCTTAGTCTCTGCATGTCTGTAATTGAAGTAGTATTTAAAAAGAAAATAATAAGCACAACATGAAAACGTAGTGCAACAAACAGCAGCAACAGCTTTAAAAAATTTTTTTTTCAAAAACAGGACTTAGGCAACACCTCTAAGGGAACACACTCCCTCAAATACAGAACACTTCTAAATCTCAATATTACAATGGCAGATAGATCAGTGGTTGACAGTCAGTGCAAACCTCAGAGTGAAGAGTTATGAAGGGAAAAAAAGCTGTAACCAGAAAGCAGTGTTTCCCCCCCTTGTTAAGACAGAGAGAAAGAAAGAGAAAAAGAGCACTGGAGGAAACACTCTGCTGCATCTGATTTGTTCGTGTTTGTGACATATTCAACAGATATAGACAGTTAAACTAGTGAAAGGTGTTATGTTGCTGATATGATGTTAAAATGTCTGCCAGCAGATCAGTGTTACTGAGTATTTTTGTCGAGTTTTGGTGTGAGTTGCAGAGTTCTGGAGATGTCGGCCATAGTGATGTCTGCCTTCTCTCCAGTATAATGGAACTAGAGAGCACCACAAAAAAATACATGAAAAACTCAACAGCAATATCTCTTTACAGAAATCATGTTTTGGTTATTAAAGATAATCCAGACACCTGGTCTAATGTAGGGACTATTTTCTCTCTAGCAGAGAGCACCTAGGAACCATATCACTGCTCAGAAGGAAGTGTGCATCTACTCATGGACAAGAGGCTTGTACCATCACTGGCGTCCTCCTCAGTTTAGCTGTAACCTCTCATCCATAAATCCATGAAACACATTTGTATTTTCTGAGCTGATGGCACTAACCACAGTGAAATACATTTGAGTTGATCGTGCCAGTTCTTTAGTTTGAAAGAAATTGGTTTGGACAACATGCTTGACAGCATCTGTGGAACCCTCCTCCTAAAATCTGCAACCCCTTGTCACTGGAGATTAGTGATCGTATTGATTTCTAGTTATGCAATGTGCAAGGAGTTATGTATAAAATTATAATGAATAGCTTGGTGTTAGTGTTCCTGGAGATAGTTGCAAGTACTGCCAAATAAATGCCCAGTTTAGATCAGTGCAAGGGAAGAATATGGGTGATTGGAGATATCAGTTAGGAACAGTTTTGCAGAGCTTGTCACTGAAATGTCAAGCTTTCTCGTCTGGTTGTTGGACACAGATGCTGGAGCAGATTGGGTCTTGTTACCTGTGAGGGTGCACAACTACCACAAAGACCAGTTGGCGTGTGAAAATCCAGCCTGCGTTCTGCTGCAGGGCGTGCAGCCAGAGGCCTGCGCAGGATTGTTCTCCTTTCAGAGTATGTTCTCTGCTGTGCAGCTGCTGACGTCCGCCTACTGCTGAGAGCAACAGATAAGGGAACTGTTTATCTGCGAGTGACTCTGTGAGAGGGGCTCCAGGGGCTGCTGCAGAGACCTGGATCTGCACTGCTGTAGGCCTGAGGGCTGCTTCACAGCCTCAGAGTGACCCTGAGAAAGGTTAGGTTGGATATTCATGGTCCTCCAAGACCAGTAAGACTAGGCACTTTAGGTGAGCATGGTTAAATGTTCAACAAATAGATATCAACATGAAACTTCACAAGTTATTTACTTACATTAAGACAATTATTTTTTGTATTGCAAGCTTTCTGAAATTTTATGTTCAAATATGAAAATGAGGCACTATCTACCACTAATTAAAATGTGCTCATTTTTGTACATTTCCAGAACAAAAATCTGAACACTGGCAACACTTAGAAATAAAGAAGGGTTGTTTGGCTTGTCCCCATAGGAGAACCCATTTTGGTTCCTGATAAAACCTTTTATAAAGGTTCCACTTGGAACCCTTTCAGAAGGTTCTACCTAGAACCATCTGAGAAGGGTTTCATGCAGAACCCCCTATGTGAGATTTTGAAAGAGAACCCTTCTGTGGTGTAATGGTTCCACACAGAACTCTCTCTGGGGGTTCTGTCCAGAATCTTTCCACCTTCTAATGGCACTAACAAGAACCCACCCAGTGGGTACCATCAAGAACCCTCACATATTCCAGTGGTTTCATCTAGAAGCCAGCCCGGGGGTTCTACTGAGAACCTTTTACATTCCAAAAGTTTTATCTAGAACCCACCCACAGGGTTCTACTGGGAACCCTTTTAGTTTAAGGTGCAAAGAACCCTTAAAATCTTTCTTCCAAAAAGGTCTCTTCTGATGAAAAGGGTTCTTAATGGAACCCTTAGTCTTACAAAGAACCCTTGATGAACTCTTTATTCAAAAAAGGATTGTTTAGAAGCAAATGGTTCTGGGTAGAACCTCAGCCCCGTGAAGAACCCTTTTGGCATAAAGTCTGGTTCAAAGTTCTCTTT
>JAJHUR010103183.1:4172-16359 GCA_027495735.1 Lutjanus campechanus
GGGGGGGGGGGGGGGGGGGGGGGGGGGGGGGGGGGGGGGGGGGGGGGGCACTATAAATGGGAAAGTCTGCGGCTTGCTGAGTGAGTGATTGAGTGATGAAGTTACACCATTCGTCTGTCGAGTTTCCCGATTGTCTGTTACTCTTTCAGAATGAATATGTGCAAACATTAGTTACATACCTAGTTTTTAGGTGTAACCCTCCAAGGTTTGCACAGCACTGGTGAGTTTTATTCTACACCAGGGGTGTCAAACACAATCTCACCGCAGGGCACATCAGAATTATCGATGCCCGCAAAGGGCCGGTAGTAAATGTGAAGCTGCGTTTTCATTGTTTCACTCTACTTGACTCAATTCTACTCTGTTTTGGTACCAGGTACTTTGTTTTCCGTTATAGTATAGCACTTTAATAGTAACCCCCAACATAGGTGGGATCGTCATAGTGCAGCTGTCCAATACTGCCATAATGTCATCTTAGAGTAAATGCGACGCAAACACAAGAACATTGGAGGCCACTGATGGAATGGTATACCTGATTCTCTAAAGGGCTCTTCACACTACACCTAACCCCAGGCCACGGGAGGTGTTAGCCAAGAGCTAAGAAAGCTTTCATGCTGGCACGATCTTGGAACATTCCAAAGTAGGCTAATCCTGACTTTAGCCTAGGGCTTGCTGGTCCTGTTCCAGAGCAGGGTTAGCCCTGAGTTTGTGGGGTTATCCCCTGAAAATCGACTAAGCCCAGGGCTAAAATGGGCCAGTAATAACCAATGTAACCCAGGGCTAGTAGAAGTGGGCTAACTTAGCCCCTTTTCACTGCACTTGTACTAGCTCGGGTTGCATTGTCTGTTGGTACACTAACTGACAACATTCTAGAATGTTCCATGACTACTGAGCTCCTTTAGCCATGTTTCACACTGGCACATTTTAGCCCTCATTTTTCAGGGGAAAACCCTACAAACTCAGGCCTAACCCTGCTTCAGAGAGGAAGCAGGAAGACCTAGACTAAAGTCAGGCTTAGCCCACTTTGGAATGTTCTAGGATTGTGCCAGTGTGAAAGCCTTTTTAGCCTGGACTGACAGCTTATTGTACCTATTATCATATTACATAATTGCCTCATCATTTGATTATTGGTTGTAGAAATAACTTAATAATTAATAACTAGCTCTGAAAACAGAGGTGTATGAAAAATAATGACAGACACTGAAGTGTACAACAACAGTGTTATCCTTTTTTCTTTTTTAAATTAAATAACAAAATAGTATAAGTAATAAGGGTTTCATATTCGAAATAAACACTTCAATCAATCAATCAAGGGCAGTTAGCAGCCATTTACCATAAGGCTTGTTTCACTTTATATAGCCTATAGCCAAGTTTTCAGGTGACAGGTCAGTTCTCCAATCAGCACCCCCGACCAACATGCTGGCTCAGAACCGGAGTTGGTCCCTGGGTACTGCAGAGTGGCTGTCCACTGCTCCTGATGCCACGATTGGTTAAATGCAGAGACTGAATCTCACTGTATGTTGTTCTCTGTAGGATTATAAATGTGATAATATAGTTTATGTAGTTATATGTTTTTTTTTAAACTGTACCTAAACCCTTACTCTGTGAGAAGAGTCTTAGCCAACCAAGTTTTCATTTATTTGTTAGTCTCAGAAGAAAAAACAAAAAAACAAAATTAAAAACAAACAAAAAAACTCCAGCTCCTTTTGGTAGCTGTGTTGCTGCAGGATGAAAGTATCAGGCCATTGTTGCAACACAGACCAGTTTTCCCATAACAGGAGTAACTGCCATATGGGGCATTTGCACTTGCACCGGGGGAATGTTGTTGTTTGTTAACACTGCTAGCACAGGAGATTTGGACCAACAGGAGGAGGAGGTTTTCAGGCTTGGGCTGGGGGGTACCCAGCAGAGAATGGAGGGAGGGAGTGTCCCAGGAATGTGCACCAGAATCAGAGCCGAGTGAGCGGGAAAATGAACCGGGCTCAGCAGCCACAGTCTGCTGCTAACTGGTCGATTCCACTTGGCACAGCACATGTGCGCCACTGTTTTGATCTGTCTTCCACACGGCTGCTGCCCCCACCAACAGTATTTCAGAAGTGTTTCAGCTGCTAAAAGTGTTTTCCCCGCCTGTTTTTGTTTTTTTGCTCAGATTTTGTTGATTTGGTCCTCTTACCTTTTTGTGCTTCTGACATGAATAAGTTGGCTACGTAGTTAAATAGTTTATTTTCTGTCAGTCTTTATGATCATTAGTCTGCAAGGGGTCTTTTATTTTGAAAACTGACTCACGCTGCTCTGTGCTAATTGACTCTGCATCCATCAAAAATAGAGTCGGCATGTATCTGAAGTGGAGTGGAATGGAGAGATTCTTCTGGGACGTGCCGAGGCGCTGCTGGTGGAAGCATTGTGTAGAATAGCAGCAATCAGCTTGGCTAACATGGTGCAGCTGCAACACAACACAGCCATACCAAAATCAAGCCATAACTTAACTAAGCTGCAGCTGCCATTAGCTAATAAGCTAGTTAGCCAAGTTAGCAGTCTTGTTAGACTGGGACTGGGCCTGTAAGACTTATGGAGGACAGTTTGGCGACAGGAAATACAGTACCAGGGTTATTTACAGCAGCTCCAACCAGGACAGTGAGTTAAATTGGGGACACAAGGTGTGAAGTGGTTAAGGAGCAAGTTTGTAGAGCTTACCAAGAAATTAGTAATTAGTAATCTCTTTAGCTCTCAAACTTTAGTTCTCCAAAGTTCCCTCACCATGTAGGCACTAACTCTGACCGCTGTTTGGTGCTTGGCAGGAAGTTGACCGGAGCTTCCTACTGCATTACATTTTTCCATCTGTGCCATGAACAAGTGACCAGTGCCTCAACTGCCTGTTTGTCTGCACCATACTTTAGACGAAAAGGATCCTCAATCACATTCTTTCTGTTAAATTCTAGATCTAATCCTGTCTGTTTCCCTGTGAATGCCTCGTTTCAGCGGTCAGCCCTGAGAGGAATCCAGTTGGACGCTTGGTTCGAGGTTTTCCACGATGGTCGGGTTCTCAGGAATTCATTCTGAAGGAAGAGACGTCTGCTCTGAGATTTTCAGCAGATCATTCTATCTTTCTCCGTCCCTCCCACTCATCTCCTCTCCCTCATTCTGTTTTCCTCCAGACCACAGGCTGGATTTACAATGTGTCTTAAATCCAGACTGTGGTCTCGACAATTCAACGCCATGTTAAGGTGAAGGGGCACTGTGTGTGAGTGTGTGTGTGTATGTGTGTGTGTGTGTGTAAATGTAATACTCTTTTGTTTTGCTGTTGGAGGAATTCATACCACTAGAGGTAGTGGTATTCATAACTGTAATATGTATATAAGAGCACCATTAAAATGGAAATGATAGATTCTCCAGGGATCATCAATATGCTGAGACTGTGAGAACTTCCTACCAGCAGAACAGTAACAGTGGAAAGCCTCAAGTCGTGGATGAATAACAGTTTTGCTTTTGTCACTGAGGTGGTAGACATACAAATGCAAACTTGACCAACAATTCTCAGACCACTATGTGCAAAAAACAAAACAAAACAAAAAAAAACCCAGCAAAGATTGCCAGTTTGATACACAGACAGCAGGATAAATCTGACTAATAAAACTGTTCTGACTAAAAGTTAACACACACACACACACACACACACACCCACACACACACACACACACATACACACACACATTCACATTGCCACTGACATGCCCTTGTGCCCTTAACCTCCAAGTTAATAATGTCTATCATTCGGCATTTGGTTATTTTGTGCTCTTCTTTCTGAAATGGATTTGCTGGTGCAGGTGAAGGGATAAGGAATACTGAATACAAATGAGGCGCCTGTTTCAAGCATCCGAGCAAGCCGTACCTAATATTGATGTACTATTGCTCTTATCCTATTTTTTAACATGATCTGTTTAACACTCTGTTGTGTTTATGGTTTTTCTGATAGTCATACCAGTATCAGAAATGCCTCAGATCCTGCCCAAGGCAGTGATTCCCGAAGTGTGAGCCGTGAAGGCCCTGCAAGTGGGTCTTGAGAGGTCATGAAAAATAAATAAAACATTTTTAAGTTTCAGATTTACAAGTTTGAAATTGTATAAAATAATTATAGAAAAGCAATCAACTAATAAAACAAAGCCACAGGATTTAAATAATTTATTTGACCTCGTTTAACAGGTGTTACACTGTATATGGTGACCTGTCACTTTAACACCATAACACACATATGTTTTCATCAGCATGATGAGTCATGTGTGTTAATCAGAGGCCACAAAAGATTTGCAGATTTCAAATGAGGCTCTGGCATTCTTACTGGATCTGTTCAGTAACAAGACGAAAACAATGTGAAAGATGAAAAAGACGCGACAAGATGAATAAAGATGTGAGAGCAGTGACAAGAGTAGGACGACTTAACAAGACAAAATAGATGTACTAAGACAAAAAAAAAACAGTGTTAAAGACGAAACATAAAAGACAAAAAATATGTAACGTAATGTAATGTATGAAAAGGACGTAACACGATGAAAAATGACGTAAAAGATGTAACAAGATGAAAACCACTCAAAAAAAGAAAAAGACATAACCGACAAAGAGGACTACTTTTTACTTTTATACTTCAAGCCCATTTCATTGCCTGTACTTTTTCACTTTTTCTTGAGTAAAGTAGTTGAATCAGTACTTTTGCTTTTACCAGAGTCGATATCTGTACTTCTACTCGAGAGAAGATAGAATAAATGTACTTTTGACACCTCTGCTAACCTGGTGACTTCATGAGAATTTTAAACCCTGAGTATGAAACATGAATCTTGTTCACTAACATGATTTAAGAGCTCTGTGCAGCTCTGCACTCTGAACCTGGGCTGTGTGCATTCCTCTATGGCTCTGTGGCACTCTTCCTGCTCTTTAAGTGTTCTTTAGGCGCCCTCCACCATTACCCCAAAACTCAGTCACGCTCAAGCAGACCACCTCTATGATAAATACCTTAACCATTTCCCCCTGTTCCCAAAATCCTCCACACAATACTTAAGTCCAGTATTTTACAGCCCCTGTATCGCATTTCGAGTTGGACCTGAACCACTGGCACGCTCTGGGAGTGTTGGACTCGACTGGCAAGCCGAGCTGTTGCATGGTGTTGGACGGGCTCTTGGGTGGCACATTTCAATATTCCCTGACATGTTTGGCGAAAAACGTTGCTCTCAACATTTGATTTTGAGATTAGCTGACACTGAGACCTGCAGCACATACCATCACTGGCTGCCTGTGCAACCAACCTCACATTTGAATGGCAAATCATCTGGTCACTCACGTGATAGTTTCTCTCCCCCTGCATTCTTCTCTCTTTACTGGAAAATTGTTGGAAAAATTCTGTATTTTATCAAGGGTGTCTGACTGAACAAACAAACCTGACAAAAATCAAATCAAACGCTACGTTAAGTCCTGGAGCTGACGTGAAGAATACTTGACGGTTTTTCAGCATCAGATTACGGCTGAAAATGTGAGCCTCATCTGATTCCAGCCTGGACGGACTTCAGTCCAAACCTGAGCTGAACCTGATCAATACATTAAATTGCTCATTTTTGACTGCTAAATGACTATTGATCAACAAACCCAAACCCAAGCAATTATGTATGAAATTACACTTCCCCTAATCCTGGCCATCGAGTCGTGTCAGGTTTTTCTCAGGCAGCCTGGTATTTGCCCCGAGGCTGCTCCCTCTCTCTTCCGTCCTGACTTGGACCAGGTCTGAGTTTGGTCGGGTTCTGCCGCTCTGTCTTCCAAGCCTCGAAGCCAAATATTTTCCCCTCCACAGGTTTCCACTGACAGGCTGTGGGAACCAGGCGAAGCAGTAGCTGCAGCAGGACTCTCCTGTCTGTCTGCTGCACGCTGCTGTGACTGTGGGAGCATGAATGTCAGTGTGCACTGGTTATCCTATTTATTACAGTTTTTCTCAAATGTATACACACAAAACCAGAAATATGTACACAAGTCTAAAAAGTTCATGTATCAACAACAAGACTCCACGACTTTGTTTTCACTCAAACAGAAATTCAGAATCACAGTTTTGCAAAACTCTGAGCACAAATCTCATCATTTAGCACATTTTGCACCATTTAGCACACTTTGTTCACCCGGAAAACACTGGCCTTCACAGTGCCACGCCCTTATTACCAAATCGTCTCACTCACGTCTCACCTGATCAAACTTAATTGGAAGAACACTCTAATCACTCCAGTCAGAGCACACAAGAGGCCTCAGGTGACCTCTGCTGTGTTGGTGAAAAATGGAGCAGCAGAGAGGAAGAGGAGCGGTGAGAGGAGGAGGAGGAGGAGGAAGCAGAAGTCCAAACAATATTTCTGGTGGTAGTAACTAACTACAGATACTCAAGTTACTGTAATTAAAGAGATAGTTCATCCAAAAATGAAAATTCTGTCATTATCTACTCACCCTCACGTCGATTGAAGGTCAGGTTTAGTTTTTTAGTCCACAAAACACTGCTGGAGTTTCACAGGAAAACAGCGTTGCAGAATCTCCCAAACAATGGAAGTGAACGGTGACAAAGTTTGCTCACAGATTCTCATTTAGGCTACAGCACCTCATTCCTAATAAGATGCTGACACCACTGTAATGTGGTGTCAACATAACTATCAGGATTCCTTCTGCGACTAATAGTACCCTACAAATATAACATTAATAGAATCAAAATGTAATGATTCATATATTGCATCGCATCACATTGTGCCGTGATGGGCTGAATTGTTGTACCGAATTGTTAGCTATTTAAAAAGTTCTAAAATGAATGGTGTCGTTGAACTTGTACTAAGATACCTATCAAATTGTCCCAGTCAGTGAGATGCACATCTCTATTTCAGACACATCTCACGACCTTCTTCGCAGTTTTTCAGATTTGCAATTGCATTCACAAATGAACTCATGTGTCAAAAGTGTCATTTGTTGTATATGATGATAGCTAAGGTGACAAGTCTGGAGTGAGCAGGCAAGATTGCTGCTATGCACACCAATCTGTTGCTAAATAAAATGTTAAAGAACGATCTAGAACCGAAGGAACTTTAAACTTGCTCAAAGTAATAGTAGTGTTTAAACTGGACACAAAGGTAAAGCCTTTTAGTCTAACTTCAAATGCATCAGCTGCAGTAAGAACCTCAGTGCTCGTCTTTTTTGTAGCAGAAAAACTGTCTGACACTGCTTCTCTTATTGTCTTAACCAATGCTGAAGGAATCGATCCAATCAACACACAGTCATATTTTTTTCCCATCATCCCCATCTCTATCTCTCGTTCTCTCATATTGTAGCCTATACTTTACGAACTCTTACAGTCTCTGGTTTCTCAGGCTCTTCCTCTAATTTTCTCTTTATTGCATGTTGCATAATTTGTTAGTCCCTCTTTTTGCTTCTCTTTGTCATTCTCCTTCTTTCCCTCTTTCCCTCCCTCTCTCCTATTCCCTACATCCGTCTCCCTCTCTCCACCTTTGTACAGTATACATCTTTCCTTCCCTGTCCTCCCTGCCGAGCCAGTATCAACAGGAGTGAGAGGGAAAGAAAACAAAAATAAAGAGGACTGGAAAGGTTTCTGTTTTTTAGCAAAAAACACTTCCCTGGGAAGACAGAAAAGTAGAGACATTGTACTTCAGTGCAGGGTGATCGTCCACCAAAAACTGATTTTATCACCCACTTTATATTCATCTAATCTGGAAGATCAAACATCAACATGCTAATACACATAACGTTATGTCTGTGGTAATAGCACTTTGACTACAACTGCTAGTCAACCATCAGTCAATGAGTAACCCCAAACCCCAAATGTTATAGTTGGTAATGATTAGTTAATAATTAGTTAGGAAAAATGAATGAGGAGCTCACTGCTAGTTAATCATTCGTTAATGTGTTGCTGTGCTGCTAATGATAATGATAATTTGATGATATGAAGAGTAAGTAATCATCAATGATGATGTAATGAGGGACTACTCATCAACTACTCAGTAATATGTATCACTTTACTTTAAGGGGATTCAAAATGAGTAAGTAATCATTAAGTAATGAGGGACTACTCAGTAACTACTCAGTACCATGTATCACGTTACTTTAGGGCACACAAAAAGAGCAAGTAATAAGTAGGAAGTGATGAAGTAATGAGGAACTACTTATTAAAGGGGAACTATTATGCTTTTTCCTCTTTTCTGACCTATAAATGTTGTTACAATGTTAGATACCCGTGTTAAACGATGCCAACGCGTCAAATAATGAGGTTCGTGCATTTGGAAGTGAGCCCTGCACGCTGTTTTGGATGGCTCTGCACGCTGTGTTTTACACTCTTTTTTTAAACAAGAGGTTGCATTGACGTGAATGCGTGCCAGACTTACTTATATGGGAATGTCCCGGCATATGCTCTAAGTCTGCCCTCTCCCCCGCTCTGTTGTATCGCTGTGCGCTGTATCTCCGGATCGGATTCAGGATCCAACACATACGGCTGTATTTCAAAACTTGTCATTTTCAAAAGAGAAATCCTTAGTAGAGTTCGCTATTTACTCCTAAATGAGGAGGCGGGGCTCGGCAGCGCTCGGCAGTCCTTCGGAAGTCCTCAGGAATGTGACCAATCACAGCAGAGTGGGCTCGGCGGGAGGCCTACATGGAGGAGGGCTGGGGGGTGGAGTAAATTACACAGACCGTTTTTGCGGGATGCAGGAAATACAAGGAGGAGATGCAGAGAGAGGTACAGTGTCCTGAAGATCTACAAAGCTTTGTGTGCGGGTAATCGCGTGTAGCTGCTCTGTAGCAGTCCAAGACTCAATACAAAGGCCCGAAAATGAGTATAATAGGTCCTCTTTAAGTACTCATTAACTACGCAGTAATATGTATCACTTTACTTTCGGGGACAAAAAAGAGTAAGTAATCATTAGGTAATGAGGAACTAATTAACTACTCAGTAATGACTCAGTGTTATTTATCACTCTACTTTAGGGGATACAAAAAGAGTAAGTAATCATTAGGTAAGGAGGAACTACTTACTAACTACTCAGTGATGTGTAGTGTATCATTGTACTTTAGGGTAGTATTTCTCAATCCTGGTCCTCAGGGCCCCCTGCCCTGCATGTTTTAGATGTTTTGTGGCTCCAACACACCTGATTCAATTGAACAGGTCATTATCAAGCTTCTGTAGAGGCTTGATGACGAGCTGATCATTTGAATGAGGTGAGGGAATCGCTGCTTTAGGGGCCACAAAAAGGGTAAGTAATCAATATCAATCAGGTAATGAGGAACTACTTATTAACTACTCAGTATGATGTATCTCTTTACTCTAAGGAACACAAAATAAGTCATGTTTAAGTAAATAGTAATTAATGAGTCATTACTAGTTTTGTGCCCCTCACCAGCTGGTTCAGGGTTCATCAGGAACCATTCATAAAGAAAGTGATCAGTATGATCAATTTCATTAACTAATCATTAGCATAAGCTATTGGTCAGCCACCATGAAAGATCTTCATTCATTCCTCACTCGTTCCTTCTTTGGGACGTACATCCGTGCGCACCACACGTTTGGACCTATTTTGTTAAGTCTTTTTTGTAATGCTTATTTTTATTATCGATTAATATGTCGATCATTTTGTCTATTAATCAGTTAGTAATGTGGTCCATAAAATGTCAGAAAATGGTGAAAAATATTGTACAATCGTTTCCCAAATGTCTTGTTTTGTCCACAACTCAAAGATATTCAGCTGGCTGTCAGGGAGGAATAAAGAAACTAGAAAATATTCACATTTACGAAGCTGAAAGAATTTTTTTCTTTTTTTCTTTTGTTGCAACTCTAAGTGTATTTGTTGTTAATTTGTCCAGCTGCTCCTTCCTTGTTGTGCATAATCTATTGATTGATTTAAAGACAAAAAATGTTAAAATTTCCACCTATTAAAGCATTTTTTCACTAGAGACCAAGATATTGTTCTTTATTTTAAAAATGTAATCCTACTAATAATCCCCATTTTTACTAAATGTAATCTGATTGTCTTTTTAACTGTAATGTAATTCACTTATCTTTTTATGTGTCCATATTATGTAATCCCATTGGATGTAATCCATTACTCCCAAAGCCTGCACATTAGCTAGTGAGTTATAGTGACAGACAGTACATGTAAACAGAAATCTCCTCAAGGTGCAGTTATGTAATATAATCATTGCTCATGAGCTTGTTGCTGTGATTGAATATGAACTCTCCTCCCATGAAATGGGGAAAAAGCAGCTCTTCTGACAGCAGCCACAGTCTTGCAGCGAAATGTGGTGATAAAGTGTAATTGCTATGGTTAATAAACATAATTACATGTGTTCATTACAGGCTTTGATTCCAGCGTTTGAAGGTGTACGAGTGTGTGAAGAGGTCAGAGCAGGACGTCAGCCTGAGGGAGCGCGAGAAATTATATCACATCAGAAGACGTGCAACTCTGTTTCTCTCTCTCACTCACACACACACGCACCACAAGTGATGTTTGTGTCTTTGTGCATTTTGACTTGTGTAATATCTATCTGGGTAATTGTTCCTGACACTGGCTGACAGGTCATTGGCAGCTCTCCCATGTCTCAGTCTTTGTAGTTGGCTCCAGCTCCTCTACCTGGATGTGCTGTATTTTTATCACCTGGGACAAAATAATTGACATGGCACCTGAACCTGATCACTGTGTTCTTCCAGCACAGGATTCTCCCTGAGGTGCAAATAGCTGCTAGATGACTGAACCCACATGATCTGTTTGAGGTCACGCATTCAGGTACATCTCCCAACACAATGGTATGCTCGTAAAAGTTCACCGCAGTCAATGAGGTGTGTGTTGTGAATTTGTTCGTCTGTTTGATGTTTGATGGGAAATTATTACTCACTTGCTGTCTGCTGGTGGCTGTGTGTTGATCGTCACATGCTGTATGTTCTGCTGTTTATTGTAGATAGTCCAACATCCTCCAAAAAACTCTACATTTCAGAAAATCTAAATAGCCCAAAGTCTGTTCAGATATGGACGACGAACGCCACAATCTTTCTGGCGGCCTCAGTCACATGTTTACATGTTGCCCCAGGGTTGCCAGGTCTTTGGCATCAAAACTATTGTGGCATCAATAAGCGATTTAATACCTGCCAGTAAAACTGGCGCCGGCAGGTCGGAGAGCGTGGGCAGGTCATGTGTAGGGTTGAATACCAAAATCTGGTGCGTTCCCACACAACCAATATCTACTGAACCGAATCACAAAACAGATTTCGGTGCCTCATTTCAGTCCCACTCGCCTGCACTGTCGATTGAAATAGTTGCTCTCTGGTGCAGATGCTGCAGACACATGACTAGACGTAGCTAGTTAACACCAACAAACAACTGTGTGTAAACGGGTGAAGCATCTGGCTGGTTGGTCATGATTTCCCAGGATGGTGAAGTCATGATTTCGCCAGTCATGACTGGGTTTACTCGGTGGAAATTTCTGGAAATTTCTTTTCCAGGTATTGCTGAAGCACGGAGGGGGGCAGATGGAGAGGTGGAGAGATATGACCCTGATTCCTGATTGATTATACTGTATATGTTAGTATATACAGTGTAAACTGTTCAAGATAAGTTGGTCGTTGGTAAAACACTCGCTCCTCAGTGCTTTCTGCACCACTGACTCAAACGCCTCCGTTTGCTCATGTGAATCATTAAACCTTCATCTAGTTCAATTTAAATCTGCCAAACACTTCCAACCCCAACAAGCTGGTGTGACTGTATGTAATTTGGTACACAGCAGAGCAGGCACAGTTGCATGTTACAGATTGCCCATAATTACTACCATTGCTATTTGCAATTAATACAAGCTACAATTTTCCCCACTTTAGGGAAATAATGTAAATAATGTTCCTGAGGTAGTGATGGAAAAATGTGGAAACTAGTACCTCACAGTGTCACGAACACGGAGAGAAAGGTCGGCCTCTAGAAGGGCTTCTTCTTGTCATAAATTTATCAAGTTGTTGAAATTCTGCTGGAGCATTCTTCCAGAAGATATTTCCTCATTTGATGGTGGTGTTGGAGAGCTCTGTGGAAGTTAATAGCTGGCGGAGATCTGGGGCCTGTCCCACCCAGGAAGCTCAACACAGCCAGGCTGTTTTTGCACGAGCTGGTTCAACAACACTTGAAACCACAGTCAGAGATAA
>JAJHUR010103185.1:0-13060 GCA_027495735.1 Lutjanus campechanus
AAGAGACAGGTGTGTGTGTGTGTGTGTGCGTGCGTGCGTGCGTGCGTGCGCGCGCGCGTGCGTGCGTGTGTGTGTGTGTGTGTGTTAACTTACACAATGTTTGCTTTAGCATTTACACATTAGTGTTGGCCAATAATTCTCTCTGCTATTGTCCGAAATCCAAGGTTGAGAGCAGAAGCCACATATGGTAGTGCTTTACAGGGAAACTCCTCTAAGATGTCAGACGTGCGCAAAGATTTACAGTGAACAGTGTAAAATAAATGTGCCTTTTCCAACAGATACTTGCCACTAATAGTTCTACTCACTCCCATTGTTGGAGTTTATAAAAGTATGACAATAGTTTGCATTTAAATGTGAACTTAATATTTTTGCTGTGTATGACAGTGTTTGACACAACAGAGCAGTTCAGGGTTGAAATGTAACTGGAGTAGAGTTTTTTAGGGTCTTAATTAAAATGCATCCATGGAAAACCTTGGCTGAATCAGATCTGTAAGGGACCTGAGGACAGTCAAACCTGAGCTGATTAGAGATGAATCTTACACCAAACCTTAAGCTCAAACTGATGCCTCGACAGATAGCAACAACTTGGTAGACCGATCCCCAGTAGATGCGAGGATAATTGATCACAATTCAAAATGCATTCAACCCTAAACAGACCCAAGTAGTACACTGGCAGCTGCATGGCATGCCACCAATTAATGAGCAGCTGCAGTCATAAAAAATATGACTTCACAGTTCTCACATTATGTCTCACCTCAAAAAACACGTTCTATTTTAAATATGATGACACACCACATGATCAGAGCTGATAGCGAGTCCCCTTTTCACCCCCTCGAGCAAGCAAGTGTTGTGATACTCAGCTTGTGAGTACCTTCTAACAGTTACAAGAGTTAACAAGTTACTGCTGACAAAACCCCCGAGAAGTACTGTACATGAATGGTTTATCCACTGCTTTACAGCCGCTCGACTTGAGCCTCCTTGAGCTAGTCTTCAGTTAAAAGACACACCTTCAAGCAGGTAGATCTGTTGTAATGGAAATGCAAGCTCCTACTATGCTGGGCTGACAGGCCAAGTCAAACTGAGTCGAACCAGGCCAGCTGTGTGTATGGAAAAGGGCTAATTGACACACAGACCCAAGACCTGCTACAATGGAGTTGCACTCAATGTGGTTAGACTGAGTATAGTTTGGACTTGTTCTGGCTCAGGTCCTGGGTTGCTACATATTGGAAATTTCGATAACAGATATCATTGTATCCACTCTGCATGAGTCTTTTTGTGTTTCTTTGATTTGTACTGCATGGCTTAAAGCGATATTCCACTCTTAGATAATCATCCACTCAATATGTACTCACCCCATGCCGATGTGAAGATGGGTGAAGATCTTCAGTTCACAAAACAATCCTGGAGTTTCAGCAGAAAACAGGGATGCAGCCAATGGCAGTGAATGGAGATCAAATGTAAATGTAAAAAAAGAACACAAAACAAACACAAAATGTCTCCATCCTGCTCGTGTGGTGTAATCCAAGTGTCCGCAAGCCGCAACACTAAAATTTAACCACAAAAGACGCCATTTACACCATGTTTTTAGCTGAAATGTCAACTGTAGCAGGTAGGATGTAAACATGGCGTCGAACTTGCGATATTTTCACTTGTGCATCCATTAAGAGATATATGAAGTCTTGCGATACATCGACGCCGTGTTTACATGCTACCTGCTACAGCTGCCATTCAGCTAAAAACATGGTGTTAATGCCATCTTTTGTGGTTAAATTTTAATGTTGCGGCTTGCGGACACTTGGATTACACCACACAAGCAGGATGGAGACATTTTGTGTTTGTTTTGTGTTCTTTGCTTTTACATTTACATTTGGTTTCCATTCACTGCCATTGTACTGGATTTGGCTGCAACCCTGTTTTCTGCTGAAACTCCAGGATTGTTTTGTGAACTGAAGATCTTCACCCATCGTCACATCGGCATAGGGGTGAGTACATATTGAGTGGATTATGATTCTGGGGTGAAGTATCCTTTTAAATGCAAAGTATGTAATTTCTGCAATTTCTGTCTCTTGGTTCTTTGGCATTTTATAAGAGAAAAAGTTTTTACAATCAGTCTTGTCTTGAAAAAGAGGCCATTATCCAGGATACCTTAAAACTTGATCCAGTTTATTTTGTTTAAAATCAAGAAGTCCTGTTCAGATCTTTTTATCCAGCCTTATGCGTGCATGTATTTGCATGCGAGTGAACGTGCTGTACAGTACAGACAAAACCACACACAAGAATCTAATCACTTAAAAGCTCATTATCCCTGCACAATACAAACCTTCTGCAACCCTCCTTTAATGGTTCATTTTTCCTGCTTTAGTTGTTTTTGCACGTACCATAATCTAAATTACTGCTGCAATGGACAAGTAAAACCTCAGTGATAAATGGACGATCCAACCTAAAATGTTTTGTTTTTCCGAACCCCGCCACCTGGTTGAAAAGTACATGGTAGTACAACACTGATCCATTGTTTGTATAAGTGTGTGTGTCAGCCTCCTGCCTCTATTGTGATCGTGGTCAGTCCATCAAAGCCCGGAGAGGGTGTCGGCGAGGCATTTGGTTCGCTTGTCTGCTTCACACTTCCTTTGTTTGTGTGTGTGTTTGTGTGTGTGCTGGTCCAAGCCTCTGTCTCCCTCCACTTCCTCCTCACCATTGTGTATAGAAGCATATGCTCTCCTTCTTTCTGTCTCTCTCTCTAATCAGTGTCTTATTGGGCTGATCCCCTCGACCATGGATGAGCTATTTCTGGAGATTCCTGTTATGAAAAGATTATTCCCCTCCCTCGTCTGTCTCTCTCACCCTCTCTCTCTCTCTCTCTCTCTCTCTCTCTCTCTCTCTCTCTCTCTCTCTCTCTCTCTCTCTCTCTCTCTCTCTCACACACACACACAGAGCAGTTAAACTCATTATCTCAGACTGCATCAGTAAAAGCAGAGGGCACACACTTATCATTGGAGGCATTTAGATTCAGGTTTCAAGGATAGTGGCAGTACCTTGCTTCTAAATAAAACCAGGCATGACATGATTCTCCAAATCCATGATTCAATTTAGCTTTCAATTTTAAGGCCCTGTTTTGATTCGACTTTCCCATTTAAACATATTTTTCTAGTACTGATGGCTATGCCTTTGTTAGACTATTGAGTCTTAATTTGTAAAGATCAGCTGATAATTGGTTTTATGCCCTAACAACTCATTTACATTTTAAATTCTTCTTTAAAAAGATGAGATGTAGATGTGATTGTACTGGCCAACAAGCTACACTGTGTCATCTTTGAAAGTTTTTTTTTTATATCTCTGTGCCGCCAACAGCCAAGTCCACCTTGAGGGAATTTCTTCAGTCTTGGCACAAATATTCACTTGGATTATGACCTCATGTCCATCCCATTCTTGTGACTGCAAAATAGCTCAAGAACACTGTGATGGGATTTCTTCAAATTTAGCACAAACATTCAACTGGACTCAAGGATGAACTGATTAGAATTTCGAGGTCGAAGGTCAAGGTCAATTTGAGCTCACGCAATTTTTTTTTGGCCATAATTCAGGAGCTACTCTTGCTAATTATGACAAAATTACACACAATGTCTAATATGATAAAATGATGAGGTGATGAAACTTTACTGTGACATCATAATATTCATCTCTCTGTTGATCCTCTGTATTCCTCTGTAAAAACAGGCTCTAAGTGAAGGCAACATGTTTCTTACTGGAAATTATTCTAACCATATGTGTGTAATAATACCTTTCATTTTTTTGTAAAAATTAGCCTTGATACCTTTTATTAAACTCCTTCAAAGTCTTCATTACATACATTATATGAGTCTGGACAGACATGGATATAAACTGCAACTTGACTGGCTGCCAGAGGCATACAACTGCAAGGCAGTAAGTCTAGTTTTCACCACAAGTAGGCGGGAGTGGAGAGACCAAAAAAAAATAAATAAATAAATAATAATAGTAACGCAAGAAATCGCAGATTCTGCCTTTGATTTCATTTATTGAAACTGAAAGTTCTTTTTTTTTAAATTAAACCTTCTACAATGAGTTTTTAACTGGTTATGAAACAGCCTCAATTTAATATTGATGTCTCTATGAGACCAACATAAGCAAACAACACCATCTGCGAGAAGATTAGCTGTTTCTGCCCAGTTATTCTTAATGTCCGCCACTGGGATGGATTCTCCCTGAAGTCAGATGAAACAAGCCTCTGTTTACATTTTCCAGACAAACTGACAGTGAGTTGTACGTTAACCAGTTAAAAGGAAAAATAAGGAGATTTTTATTTAGATTTTTTTTTACATTATATTTTGTGGTTGTTGCAGAGGAAACACCACCAGCTTTGTCCACATGGGCTTCCAAAATCAACACAACATGAAAGTTCTTTGTAGTGGCTATAATACAGAAACTGAGACAAGTTGAAATAAAATAGTGAACCAATAAAGTAACACTGTAATAAATACATAAATGCCCCTTTCTTCCCTCTTTTTGATTACTTTACAACCTACTCATCGGTGGTGACAAGCATCTTTACAGCTTACAGCTTATCTGAAATTATCAATCACAATAAAAATAAATAAATCAGTTCAGACACTTACACACTCTCACCCAACATGTTCATCTCTATTTTAGGATGGCCGCTATGACCTCTACAGACCCATAATTTGGTTATCTCCTCTGTGAGTCTTTGTTGACACGGCCTTGGGTGTTTGTGTGTGTGTGTTGGACTGACACATCCGTCCGCTGACCCTCACCTGGCCCCAATGTTTGGGGTTAGGAATGGCATAAGAAGGGAGCATAAACCCTAAGGCGAGCCCAGAGGAGGGCTCTCCATGGTGGGGGAAAATCTTTCATCTTTTTCTCACTTTTGTTTTTCTGTCTTTTTTGTCTCTTTAAATTCTATCTATCTTTGTTTCATTAAAGTATTTTTTTAAAAGTCTTTTATTCTTTTTCATGCACACGTTTTCTATTATTTTCCTCTTACAGCCCCTCCCTTTGAGTCTCAGGGTCAGAGGTGACACTGTAAACTTTACAACCGACAACAGTAGCCTCACCCAACAACCCAGAAGCAACAGGTTGATTGAGCAGGCACAGGCATTTTTATGCAAATCAAATATCTGTGGTTTATTTCGTTTTTTACACCTGGACTTTTTTTGTTTCAGGCTGGATGTAATAATGTCGAGCAACTGCAGACATGAGTAAAATTTACTATGACTCACAAGATAATCCTCTGTAACTTCCCTCATGATATGCCTTCAAGGTAAAAGTGTTTATTTGCATTCCCTTTCTAAGGAAAAGTTACATTTAATGCCGGCTTAATCCCGCGTGTCTGCCTGCTGTAACACTGCTGCATCTCCTCATTTCCTCTCTTTTGTCCAAAGCTCTCATTATACTGCTGTGTATTTGATCTGTATCTGAATCATAAGCCAAACAAGCGCCTGACTCTGACGAGCTTTGATGAATGAAAATTGTAGACGCTCTAAAGAGACACACTCATTTGCCCCAGAGCGACTGGCAGCAGCGGCCGTCTGCCTGTCTGATCTCTCACACTTTACCACACACATTCATCAACAATCGCTGGCGTTATTGTGTGTTTATCACCACAAAACAACTTGAGAGTACATACCCCCACAGACTCTGCACGGGGCTGTTGACCCGTCTCAGCCGAGGGTAGCTTTGAGTTGGGGTTTTGGGTGCAGCCTCTGGGTGGTCGGGGGTTTTGTGGATCGGGGATTTGGCCTTGTTTGGTAATCTCTCTTCATCTCTCCTTCCTCTCTTTGCTTTCTCTCCTTCTCTCCCTCTTTTTCACACACACACTAACAGACCATAATTATCTTTCTCCCTCCCTTCAGGTTACAGATTTAGGAGTAAAATCACAAGAGGTTTTGCTCAGTTTATAAGCTCATAAGATCATTGACGTATTATTTGATATTTATGCACTCGTATTTGCGCTGATCAGCTGACATAGTGATTATGCTTTAGCCGGATATGCTTGTGGGGAGCAAATTACTTTGTGACTACTGGCCAGAACGTATCAGTGGCATCAAGTTGATACTGAATGTATCATGAGATTCACAGTATTTTCTGAAATATTTCCTGATCTAAATCAGAAAATTAGGAAACTGCAAATTTTAAGGAGCTGCATGAGGTGACTATGTTAACTGTTGGGTTTTGTTGACACTGGCGTTACTTCTGTTTGAGTTCTCACAGACCAGAATGCAGTAGACGTAATAATAATTGCAAAATCAAATCAAATTTTTTCTCTTCATATACGGAGCAGACAAAATACAGAAATTACCATATAACATTGCTGTTGGTAGGGCTATAATGATCCACTAATCTGGATTGACATAGTGAGAATATTGATCCATATCATCATCTTTAAGAAATTCCTTTATTTTGAAATTCCCCTGGAACCTCCATGTCTATGAACCTTGACAGTTAATACTGAGCCAAATTGTGCACTTTTGTTTAATGTTCTTGTTGTTAAGCCACGTTTTATTTGTGTAGGTGGAGTCAATTTAAAGTAAAATTTACTGCATGTAACCGGCTACATATACAAGTATTTGTGTGTCTTTTTCTTTCATGTCCAAAAGGAAAGAAAGGGATAGCAGCTTCCTCTGTAACTCTTTGTGTTTGTTTGTTAAATGTTAATAATTGTAAAAATGTATGTGTGTGTGTGTGTGTGTGTGTGTGTGTGTGTGTGTATCTTCTCAGACAAAGAACAGTTCAGTACAGTATATCATCCTAAATCACAAAGTTACTGAAGTTTGGAGTCAGTCAACACCAAAGAGCTATATAAATGTGGGTTTAAACCAGTGTTGTTTAGTCCGGTTAAACTGAAACCTGGAGCGTTTTATTGTGGTTGGTGTGAACACCAGACTCAAACCCTTGTGCTGACCAAACAAATGCTCTCGGGTCTGCCTCAATGGGGTAGTCTTGGACCACTGCTAAATGAACTCTAGTGCAGTTCATTTCTGGTGTGAACTCCATTTAACCCATCACAGAAGCCTACTATTTTATGTTGTTTCATTGGTTAAAAAGCATTTTCTCCTCCTGTTCTGGTGATCTAGTGCCTTGGCTACCAACCAATGTTGACTGGCAGGGGACAAACCTGGACTCAAGACTCAGTGAGAAATGCCTGCATTATTTATTTATTTAGTACCTGCTTGGTCTGCACTCCAGCTCAACACCTACATGAACAGAACCTGACGGTGCTCAGTGATGAAGGACATTTCCACCACATTACCGTTGCTTACAATTTCTGACCATTTGAGTTTTGCATTAGTGAACACAAATCACACCAGCTGGAAATTGAAACTACTGTATTATCCTTGCATTGGTTTTGGTTAGGGAATGGGACATTTCTGTGTGAATCCACCCAAACTAGCTTTTGGAACAAACTGTTATTTAACTCCAACAACAGAAATCCAAATTAGGGAGGTGTATTGGTGTATTAAGTACTGTCAACACCAATTACAGTTGTAAAGCATGTGAAAATCCATTGTTTTTAACCAGGTTTTACTGTAATGAGTTATTTTCTGTGGTAGACTTCTGACTCATGTCATCAGTTCAAAATCATGTTTACAACCTATCATCATAAGATTAGGATAAGTCACAAAGTATCAAGATGATACAACAATGTTAAGTATGTTTTTTATGTTTTTAAAAATGCCCCAGGGCTTTCCAGGACCTTTGCACAGAACATAAAACACAGATGAATTGTGCAGCTTTACTTGAAAAGAGGATTTTTGTAGAATAACATGTTCATATTTAAGGCTTAGGTATTTTTTTAAAAAGTAGCATTTTGTATACGGAGAATGTAAATTGATTCCCACCCTGTCTTATGAGTTCCTAAGATGTATAAACTCAAGCTTTTGCTCACTTTATGAGCTGGCAGCATCTCTTTTGAGTAAATCACTTGTGACTCCTCCGTCAGCTGGGACCAGTGTGGCAGCCAACAGCAGACTGCTCAGTTAGCCAGGATTTTCTGCATCATCCTTTCCCCCCTGGCGGTCCAAGCTTTGGATTACATGTATTTCCCTGCCACATGGTGACTCGTCTGGCTTTCCCTTTTTGTACCATCTCAGCGCCTGCGTGTCACCATGGCAATAACACAGAGCTGACTGGTGCCAAATGCTGACGTTGTCGAGGAGTTCTTGGAAAACTGTGGAAGAAAAGTCCCTGAGGATGTGAGAAGAGGGAAAAAGCTGGACAGGTTGTTTTGACATAATTATAAATGAGTAATGTGTGACCTTTCCCTACACTGGCACACAAATCCATGTAAATCTGAGAAATACCAGCAAAGCACCAACAATTTTGTAAATTATATAGTTGCCAAAACCACTACTTTAGATAGACACAGAAATCACATTGTGATGTTAATTATCCCAGTGAGCATTTTTCCATTGAAAAGATGCTTATAGAACAAAACTGGTGAAAAGAGATTCAGAATAGGTTCAAAAGTGAACTTTTTTCAATGCTATTTGAAGAGATTGATCGAACGTTGACATTTAAACCATATTTCACCAGTATTTGCAACAGTGACATAACCTCCTGTAACTTTGGAGTGTCATTTACATCCAAATTTCTCAGTTGGAAGCCAAAAAATGTTGCACCACACAGGACTAGTAACATCAGTCTCCTGGATGATAGTGCTGTGTTTAACCCACTCATCCACTACATCTGTTTCATAAATCAGCTTTGTCACTCTCTATAATACATTCTGGTCCAAAATACACCTACATAGGCTAGGCAAGATGCACCATTTCATTATTTTACATTCAGGACTGGATGTCCTGGAATGCAGTGAACATTGTTTAGTTGAAAAGTCACATAAAAAGCGATTATGGTCATCAGGGAAAAGATGTTAAGACCACGTTTCACCTACCACTGAAACATGACTTTGGAGAAATGCCTTCAAACTAATCAACATTGTCTCTCTTTCAACCTACAACTGAACAAATTATCAGAATGATTTTAAAAATTATTTTGTGCCACATCGATGTAACCACATTTTAACTAGTTGAAAAGACATTCTTGGTGCTCACGGGGAGCCTTGCATCCTGTCAAGTATCAAGAAATCCACATTTAGATTGGATTTAGATCCTATTTTTTACAATAATTAGCTACTAATTGTAGTAATTATACTGACTTTGTTTAGATGCTTCCAAAGTCTGATCAATTTAGTGGTATCAAGATATTTACATCATTAAGACTTCCCCAAATCTGCCCTTTATTTATCACTAAATGTGTTGTTATTGTAGAGTCAGCCTGAGGTGGTGTACGTGCGCCATGGACAGGGGCAGGACCGAATGGGCATTACCTACCTGCAACAGCTCTCTTTTCACTGAGCAACTTGCGCTTTTCAGACTAATCTCCCGTCACAAAAGAGCGTCGCTCAGTTGTCTCCAGTATTTTCTAATGATATGCAAACGGGGTACCAACGTTTGGTCTGTTAGAGGAGGTGGTAGAGGCTCAGACGAGGCAGGAGCTGAAATGAATACAGGGGAATCCTGGGGAGCTCAGTTAATCACTTTCGATTTCGTATGGGTAACATAAAGCATATTTTTAAATATAAGCTGCTTACTTAAATGTATAGTTAATTAAAAAATAATAAAGAAATGAGTGGATCAGAAGGCCATACATGATTTTTACATGAGAAATGAAAAGAGGCGCTTTGGTGTCATAATTGACACACCATTGTGACAGATTTAACCGTAATAAACTTCTTTCCACATTATAATCTGCTGGGGTTATTCCCAGTGGATCTGTGTCTCCAGCTCCTTATCAGGTGGGGAGCAGCGGAGTGGAGCGGGGTGGGTGTGGGTGGGGGTGGAGCCACGGCAGAGTTGCCCATTCCTAAAGCTTGAATCACACTACACTCCATTCACATTCCTGCTGGGGACCGCTGCTTCATTCAGGGACTCACTGCGTTTGGAAAGGATTTAAAGTTTGTGGAATTCTGATTAATCGCAGCCAAATCAAATTATAACCATGGATTTACTGTCCTGCGCGACCGCCAGAGGACACTTGCAGCCGACTGTGTAGTTTGAGTTGTGTACGCTGGATTTATCATGCGGGCTTCGTCTTAACAGTGGAGTCGACCTGACTGGACAGTCGTAGCCTGCCGCCGGGGCGCAGCCGGGAGTTTGGTTTTATGCTGAGGCTTGTCGCGAACGAGACATTAAAACATGATATTAACACGTAAGTCAGTTTAATGATCATTACCTCAAGTGCTTTGAAATGATTATTTTTTTAAACTATTATTTGAGTTACATTCAAATGTGTCCAGACATTCAAGCGGTTTCCTGTTTATCCAGGAGAAATATAGCTTGCGTGTAGGTATAATTAGCAGTTTATAATGTGCTTATTTTTAGTTACAATTAGTATTTAAGACTCTAAATGTTTGTTTGATGTTTATCAACAAATAAAATACGCTTTAAGTCGTATTTAAGGCGCAACGCTGCGGGCTGTCAGATAAGAAATCTCCCTGCTTTGCGCATAACTCCGCGTCTCCAGTGTCCTGCCTCCCGGTCACAACTCACTTTCTTGGTTCATCTACAAGTTTTAGCAAAGTACATACGGCAATGTAGAGTCATCTTCTCTAACTCTCTACAAATCTTTGCTCAAAATCTCCTCTTTTACGCACACAGTGAAGGTGAGCCACACGAGTAGCACACACTGGGTTTGAAATTGGATGAAAGTTTGATCCGTGTTGTGGAAACAGGGTCGTGAACTGGAATGTTTAGCCTATAAGTCGCTTTTAGTGTCCTTTAAGATTATCACAAGGTATAGTACCAGTCTGCGACATTTCTGCCATCCCAGTGCCTCCAGTTTGTTTAACTGCCTGCGCCTTTTGCCTGACTGCCTACCTTTTGCTAACGAGGGGGGATCTGAGGGGATGTGTTGTTGTGGCTGTATAAAATCCCGTGTTCAGTCCTGTGCTGGCAGGCTTGACTTGATTTGTAGGCTCTGTCCCTTTGTCTGTTTTAACGGTTTGTTCCAGCACATGGTTCCTTATCAGCTGCCTCTGGTCTGGAACAGATATGAGCACAGCCAGGTTCAGTTGAGCCATATAACCATTAAGAACGTGCTCAGAGACACTCACAGACATCATGATGCAAGCTGGATGAACATTACCCACACCAACTACCAATATGGGGACAGTATGACACATCCACACACTTAATGAGTGACAACAGAGGAGTAGTCACATTACAGAAATACTAGAAACCACATTTTTTATTTCCACTCTTTGTTCTGCAGCATGTTTCTTCAGTTTTTCTGTCAGGACATGGTTTAACAGTTGGTGGTTGTGTTGGGTGAAGAGCAAATAAAGGAAACACACTTCATCTGCACTCTTTGTGAGACAGGAAGTGAGCTGGGGCCTTATCTGAAAGATTTACATCCGGCTGGCACTATGGTTCTCCATGTCCTGTAAGGATACACATATGTTCATTTTTTGCTTTTATCTTCCCTCTGCTGAAGCTACTCTGGCTAAATAGGTATTATAAGAAGGGGGTCCAGGCAGGTAGGCTGTCATCTGGCTGTGGAAAGCTTATGCTCCTGGTCACCTGATCCATGGCTAGGGCCGTCCATGTGAGCATAAATCTTTCATCAGGGAGCACAGGGGCCTTTGGGGTTAGCTCTGTGATGATACATGTGGGCCAGCTGTGAGTTTGCCTGCTTATGTGTCAATGCATTCGTGCCTGCTCCGGCTGGTAGTAGATAACTGGAATGGACCGTGGTAGAAACCTCATTATTCTTTCGTGTGTGTGTCAACAGGGCATAGCTTGAAGCCGGCCAGATGGTAATATTCCTGGCATCATCTCACTTAGCTAACAGCCAGACCCTCTCAGGGAAACACCAGCTGTCTTGACCATGGAATCGCAAAACCTAATACCCATCAGGAAGAAAATCTGTTATCGCCCATCTTTGCATTCCAGTACTGGAGGGATTTTGCATTAGTCACGTCAAAAAAGCTGTTGCCTCCAGTTGTCCTGATGCTATCATACTGATTCAAGCTGTTGAGGACATTGGTATCATTCGTGAAATTGTTGAACAAAGTGTTGGATCATCAATCAGTTAAGTGTTATACTTAACAAGGTTCCGCAAGGGTTCATGTGACGTAAATTTCGTCATCAGTGGTTGTGTATCGTTCAAAAAAGTGTCATACAGGAACCCGTAACAATACTTTTCTCAATACCAAGTCCATTTTAATAGAAAGAAAATTATGCCACACATTATGGTACAGTTACTCACTTAAAGTGAAAAGCAATGATCCCGATCTCTGCTTGTAACATAGTGTTTTTCATGCATGCCTCTACAACAGGTAATGTTCAAAAGCCAAACACCATTATTATTAGATCTTGGTACAAGCGTGTTGCATGTGTATTTTCTCAATGATGATCATTTTTCAATATGCAATAATATAGAAGCAATTTGGTCGGTGCCATACAAAAAATTGAAGTTAGATACCCGGCCCCGTTAGAGGGTGTGGGCGTATGCTCTATGCTGACATCGATGTACCCCCAATTTGTTCTGACCATGCAGACTTGTCCATGCATCCACTATGGACGCAGATCTTCTGTGCATGTGTGAATCACATCCCTCAGAAAGTATCATAAGCGTCATAGCGTAGGCATCCATTTGAGAGTACAATCCAGCCCCCAGAAACATGTTCTTCAAGTTCATGAACACATCAGGAGTTTGTCTTCGTCACCATTAAGGTGAAGGACAAACATCGGCAGCATCCAGGCTCCTGGCTTTGCTTGCTGTAGATTACTGCTGAGCCACAGAGTCTGGCATGGTTTATCACACCTGTCTAGACCCTCTTTGCAGCTCCTTCAGAGTGACCCACTCAGACCTGAACCTGATAAGAACCTTCTGCCCTGCCTTTTGGGTTGTTTTACAGTCGGCACTTTGAGACCCAGCAATGATCGGGGTAAGCCAGATAAGCCACCTCAATTCACGGCAGTTGTTAGTCAAGCATTCTTCACTATCTTGCCAACTTCAAAGAGCCAGC
>JAJHUR010103187.1:0-11236 GCA_027495735.1 Lutjanus campechanus
CAGTCAAAACAATAACAAAAGACAGACTTTGATGATGTTGTTTAGTGGGATCATGGGAGATGTTTTCTTCACTGTTAAACAACCAACATTGCTGATGAAAATCTATCTGATGTGAGTCAGGCAGAAATCATGTCCATGGAGCAGGTAATGTTAAAGTTTTATTCACATTACACTGAGTCACATTTGCTGACTTCCTTCCTCACTCTGATGTATTATCTGGTGGTTCCAGTGTTATAGTTACGGCACCTATGGGATATAACACTGCTGGCAGGTGACCAACTGAAACACGCTGTTACCTTGAATTAAATTACAGATTTCTCTGGGTTTGAATATTGCCAGAAACATCAGCAATAATGTAAGTACACAACTCAGCAAAATATATAATATAGATCTAGTCTTTTTAGACATTTTAATGTGGAAATATATTATTCCACATTAAATATTATTATATTCCACATTTTAATGTGGACATATTATATATCATAGCTTCTAAAAGACAATTAAAGCAAAGGAAATGGTAGAATCTATTACACAGGTTTTTGCCATGAATTGCATTACAGTATACAGGAATTTCATTTTTTCTTGTTTATTTGGTGTGTGTGTGCACTATTGTTTTTAATTTAGTTTTAATTTAGTTTAGTCAGCTAATTGTCAGGGATGCCCAGTACATGGCAGAGAAGAAACCCTTGTGTTTCTGAGGGAATTGCTTCACCAGCCTGCTGCACAGGTTGTCAGATTGAGCAACGAGTCGGGAGTGGATTTTATGAGAAGCACTTTCTATTACAAGAGAATTGGCGCCTAAGTCTTTTTGGGTGCCCATTCAGTGTCAGCTGGATATCATTTATCAGGACAGCACTATCAGGGGATGTGGTCTGCAGAAGCGCTGACGTGCTGAACTGCTACCCCCTCACTGCTTAGTCGTTGCCACCTGAACCCGGCCATGACAGATGGGCAGGTCGGGACACAGAAAAAAAAAGGGCCATCAGAGTTTGACCAGAGTTTCAGCAATCCTGTCCCTTTGGGAGACACTTGAGGAGTATGAGCTTTAGCAGGACTGGTATCAGCTCACCTTCAGCAGACTGAGGGCAAAACTGAGTAGAATCATAATTTATTCATCAACAGTGTACAGTTTAACCATTGTTCTAAATCAGCGCACACGGTAAACTGTAGGTGCATTGTAAGAGATTAGCCAACTGTAACTGGTGTAATTGACCTAACCGAGGTTTCAAATAACTACAAACAAATGTTTAAATATGGATGACAATTTGAAGACAGATTCTCATTTTACATGTGGTAAATAGCCTCAGTAAAAGTGCAGTAATGATATAGAAAATAACAGACTCAAACTGAATGTAGCTGAAAAGGGAGTGAAGACCTACCTTTTAAAATTCTAACCATTCTGAATTGTGGTAAAAACGTCATGGCCAACGATTTGTGTGTTTGTCCATTGCTGTACAAATGATTATGTAAATTTATTATTGCATCAAGTTCAGAAAAATTAAAATTTTCACCTAAAAGAATTCTCTACTGCCCCCTACATGTTGTTCCAGTGGGCCAATAAATTAAAAATAAGCACAAATTTGCAATAGCTGTGACCAGCAATGTTCGTATGTGCATGTATCCACATGTGTCTGCACTCACACTCACACACACAAACCCACTTGACCTCTGTAGCTAAAGTATAAGGAGTGGGACTAAGTCACACAACGACACATCTAATGCAATGCAATGACACCTCCCACAAGAGTCTACGACAAACAGCTCATGAGTTTGGTCATGTTATGTGAATCTATTTTAAAGTTATACACCTTTTTGTTAGCCACTCCCACTGCCACACTCATTTTTGCCAGTTGGCATGAACAGTTAATCAGCTGTCCTTAGGCTCATGATCAACGTTTCTACTAAATTTTGTGCAAGTCTACGAATCCATGTGGACGTTACGTGCCTTTCTGCAATAAGTGACTCGCATTACACTCACTTGATCTCCATGTCAAATTTCAGCTTCACAGGACAAAAACTGTGGCTACTAAAGGGTGGGGAACGTTTTGTGGACCAACTGACGGAGTGACATAGAGCTGCTGGTTACAGCTTGAAAATCCCACTTTTCTCTTCTGATGGACAATGAATGAATGAAGAATGTAATGTGAAGGCATAATGCCAACATTTTGGTCAATGAGCAATATTTTATCCCAGAAAGAAAACAGATACGTCATGCTCATTGAGGAAATAGTATTCTATTGATTCTCCGTCGGTAAATCAAAACACAAGATTTTTGTGGCAAATATGAAAGAGTGAACAAGATCTGAAATAACACGGTGAGTCACACTCACCGTGTTTAGGTTTAGAAATATCTCGGAGGCAGAGGAAATGCTCTGCTCAGCCAGACAGCGACCACCACTGACACACGCTACACTGCCAACCAAGGCCAGTTAATCAGCCATAGGGACCCCACACAAAACACAAGCAACTCTATTATTATCCATTTTTCTCTCTTTTAAAGACTGACCACTGAATAGCTCTTAACTGTATGCTGTGGTAATTAGCCTGCAAAATCACTTGCTGAGTTGCATTAAACGGCTAATAAAAAGTACCCTACACTAACAAGGTCGTGTCAAGGGTTTTAGCCTCATTTGCTGGTAATGGCCCTAGACACATAATACGTTGGCACAGAGTTACTTTTGAAGGCCTTTAATTTAGTAGGACCCCCCTTGCCATGATGCTCTTGAAAGCATTAGCTTTCAATAATGAGAGGACGTGTTAAGTTATTCATCAGTGGTGCTCTACCAGGGCTGGCCCTTGAGAACCTAAACAAAGCAGGAACCACTTCATTTGCCCTGATCAGTGCCAAGAGGGGCCATTTAATCCAAGTCAATCAACACACTGGCATCCTAAACTGAATCAGCAGAGCTTTTACATACATATTTATAAAGCTGATAGTTAACTGTTCACATGGTTTATGTGCCATTATCATACTCATGTTGGAGGAGAAGTCCTTGTGGCCCTGTTTACAAAAGGTCAGTGATAAAGAGATGATTGTGTTGCTACCTTCGTATTAGCTTGCTTGAGATGAGGAGTCTTAGGGTGGGTTCATACCTTAAGGTCTGGTTCCTGAATCAAATCAATGTGAGAATTATTTATCGTTTCAGTTTTCCAACTGGTTCACTTTGTGTTCACAAGCGCAGAACTAAAATGGTCCTGAAATTGTGGGGCACCCAGTAGCTGAGTTGGTAGAGTGTCCACCCCTACAGTGAGGCTGTCGGTCCTCTGCAGCAGCCACCGGTTCGACTCCCACCTGCAGCCCACTTGCTGCGTGTCTTCCCCTCTCTGGTCCAGCAATTGTAAACACAGACATATGTGTGGTCCAAAAGTCTGCTGATATGCACTCCAGATCAACACCAACATGAACAGAACCTTACAATAACGATGTACAATATTCAAGTATAAATGTGTTGTCTTTTTACCCGCTGACTGTATGACCAATAATCAAATTGTATTTCTACCACATGAGTGTCTCATAAGACAGCGGATATTAAATGCAAGCAAGCATTTCTCACTTCATCATGAGTCCACGTTTGGTAGCAAATGTGCCTCTTGTTGTCCCATCATGAAAATCATTGCTTTGTTACCTAAGAATGAGCCCTTTATTTCTATAGAACACGCAGGACCTCTGTCACAGAAGTCACCATGCTGTACCATCATGTTTCTATAGTATTCCACAACAGACAAACAAAACTGGCTCTAGATAGGGTCTTTTTTTTGCAAGCTTTGCAGCAACTGTAAGTTCTCCTACACCCTTGGAAAGGGAGGGAGAGTGGAGGTGTTTGCAATCTGCAAGTTAACCACTAGATGTCACTAAAGCCTACACACTGGTCTGTTAAAGGTGTCTGTTATTCTATATTATTATTATTGTCAACAAATCCCATGAGAAGACCAAAACTAAAAACAAACTGATTCTTTTAACAAGCATTCATTGTCTGTGTTAACAAAGTCTGCTATATCTGGGCCGTAGACAACCATTGCTATCCAAAAACAATTAAAAATACATGAATGAACTGGGTGGGTAAGTCTGCAAGTATTGGGTGACAGAGAAACACCCTCTTGCTTTTGGTCTTTTCATGACATTTGTTGAAAATAATAAAAATATAGAATATTGTCAGCCTTATGCTCTAAAAGGGCTTGGCTAAGACTTAAATACAAAGAGGAGGGCCTGCTGCTCTAAGCATTAGGATATTTGTGAATGTGTGGTTTTAATGTCCTTGCTCTGCTCAGTGTCTTCTCTTCCTACGGCAATTCACTGACTGGACCGCTAATGGACCCTGACGAACAGGAAGTGGAGAGCAGAATATAACAAGCCACTGGAGACATCATGCTGTACTCCAGAGAGCCATTAGCCAAAGTTTCCATTTATTTATCCATACACCAAAGAAAAGAATGCAGTGGCTTCTAGCTAATTGCCAACAGAAAAGTGTAGAGGTAGCTGGGGAGGTGCACCCTAGCAGCAGACGCCTCTACCGTTGTCCCTGATGGTTCCACTCTGAAATTTTCTGTGAAGCATGCAGGGAGGAAGGAGATACCTGCTGCAGTGACAGCTGGTCCCTTGCAGACTGAAGAAGTTTGCATGTTGTCGTAAGAGTCTAGAAGCCAGAGTGGCACTGGAGACTGAGCATGTGCAGTGTAACTGTAGTGTCACATGATGACGTGAGGAGATCAGCCTGTAACAGACAGGAGGGGCAGAGCTGAGAGCGACTGAATGACAGGGACTCCAGAAGATGGCTGCAGTTATGAAGGGTGAAAGTGAGGGACCTTATAGGGCCTCGTTGTTGGAAAGGCTGCCACAGACTGGCCCTGGCTGGCTCCCTGAGCTTTACGATAGATGCCTCCAAACGATAAGAGCACACCATTTTGCGGAGCGTAACTGACACCCATGGAGTGTCCTAAGTAAGCCCCAGGGAAGGGTAAGGTTAAGCTGGAAAACAAAACACTAAAGCAGGTCATGTAATAGCCCTCTCATTTTGCTTCTGTCTTTGTCAGGCCCACTGGAGGAAACCTAATTTATTTAATAGCCTGCCGCTTCAATGCCAGGCATTTGGTGCGAGAAAACAGAAGGCAGCGACGACGAAAGCATAGCGGGAGAGAGAGAGAGAGAGAGAGAGAGAGAGAGAGAGAGAGAGAGAGGACAAACACTTTCCTTGCATTCACTGGTGAGATGTGATTTCCAAAGTGAAGATCTGTGTCAGCCATCTGGTGATGGAGAATAGCAGGAAACTATGTCAGCACGCTATTTTCAATAATGCAAGCACACATGCTGTCACTACATAATTGACAATTCAAGGGGATATTTCTGTGAAATGTCAACTTTTTGTCTAGATTCTATATGCCTTCTATCCAGTTTCCTCTATTCCAGTCTCTCCTGTGTTCCTCTTCTCTGTCTGAAAAAGAAAAGGAGAGCCAAGATAGTACTGCCTTCGACACATTGTCAGAACAAAACAGAGCTTCACATGTGAATGATGGCGTGGTAAGTATTCAGTGTTAATTCCTATGAACAATGCCACTAGTGTGGAAGTTCATAGGGTACAAAAGCATCTTTTGGCACATCAGGTTTCAGCAGTGTGGTTCAGTGACATCATTCAGTCCACCCCTTTGGCTCTGACTAAAATATATCAACAATTTCTGGATGGATTTCCATAAATCTATCTGTGTTTATCAAAGCTGTGCCACAGATTGTGTGACCACCCCTGGAAGTGGAGGGGAGCAGGGACAAGAGCCATGCTAACCCAACTTGTACATAAGGCTGCTCCTTGCTAAAGAAAAATGGGATGGATGAAATGGGAGTCAAGCTTGCCAAGCTACAGGAAATCAGAGACTGTTTGTGCCACATCTTACAGCGACCTGCTCCACAGCAACATCCTGGATCAAGCTGTTGCACAGGCAGACCAAGTTCTCTGCCGACAGGATGCAACATGTAAGACTCTGGCAGGACAAGGGGAGGTAGACTCTGTTTTTTGATTGATGATGCTGTCTGCAGAAACACAGTCCAAAGTTGGTGAACACTGTTTCCAAGATGTTAAAACTTTTTATATGAAGATGTCAACCACATTATCATCACCAAATTTAAAAAATGCACTAAAGAATTATAACCTGGGTGTGCATGTATATATGTAAATAACTTTTATTTATGTTTTATCCTACTCTATTGTCACTTTAATTATCTGTATTTATGTTGAATATGTGTTCAGCATGAAGGGACTTGCACACATTTCATTACATTTCATGCAACCCTGTGCTGTATAATTATAAATAAATTTCTTTGAAAACTGTTTACATACATTAATGATTCCCAGACAATGAAACAAACTTGAGTGAAGTGTCTCAACAACTATTGGATGAATGAAAAACAACATAAAATAGATTGATGTTTGTATGTTCCTGCAGTACCCTGCCCACCACCCTGGTCTCTGCCCTGGTTGATCCTGACTGCTCTGTTTAGGGGAGTAAGACAACCTCTCTTTCATACTTGATTCTTTATTATATGAAAATATGTAATATATAAAAGCTTGCAACTGAATTCATCATAAATGACTGCATTTGTTTACAGTGGTGTTTGCATTTGCAGAGATTTAGCCACTGGTCCATTCACTTATGGGCTTGGAGTCATATTCAACGAATCAAGGTTGCCAGCAGACATAAATCAAATCTGCAGCTAAAAGGTCCAATCAGACTGTGCATTAGCCTTCAGTGAAATGAAAGAGCGGCTTCCCAACAAAACACATGCTGCTGATTTCATGCTTTGCCATTTCTTTCAAGGCCTGTTCACTTATGAGAGGTGACAAATATTGCATAAATACTATGAGTGCACAACATAATCCAGAAAAGAGCTGCTTACCCATCGGCACAGATTGTTATGCAGATATTTTGACATTATTAAACAATGATAATGACCTAATGATTTAATTTACATTCAGCAGGATGTTAAAATTCTGGGAGTTTTTTTTCCCTGGACACCAGCAATAGGCATGTCACCTTTTTAATGCATACCAGCTCCTTTAATAAGAGTGCTGGTGAAACTATAGATTGTCTAGTGGATTCAGATACCTCCACATCTCCACCACTCTACTCCCCTCCATCCTTTACTATTATAAAATGCAAATGTTATGTCACCCACTTCACACAGAGATAAATCTGTTATTGTATGCATTACTGCATAGAGCCTCACCACCACATCCCTCTCATTGCTGCACCAGTCACATAGTGTTAATTTACACTCCAGCCTTTACCACTGATACTGTATTTTATAACCATTTCCTTTCCATGACCGGGAAATTAATTGAATTTGAGATGCCATCACATATGAGATAGAAAAAGAGCCATATATTGGATTATGGCTTCCCTGAAAACAAGATTAGACCTAAATGATGAACAGTCTACTTTGGGCTGGCAATGAAACAGTAATCTGCTGTATAATGCAGTATTGTTGGAAGTTCAATCATTGAGGGACATTGTGGGGGGAAAAAGCACAGCCACAAGTAACAAGAAAAATCGTTAGTGTCATCTTCTTCGGCACAAAAGTTGTTAGTGAATACTGCAGAAAGTCACATCAAACTGAAAAGATCACCAGGTAATTATTAATTACCTAGTTAAGCCTAGAGTTTAATTGTTAACTGCAGGGTTAAAAGAGTGACAGATTGCACACTGTCTAAATAATATGTGAAAGGATCATTCTGGTTTATTACAACTTGGATCTTATTTTTGTGGTTTTGGTTTATTGTTAGGGCCGGAGCACCTCAGTGCAAGGACCCTATTGTTTTTGCTCAGACTACCAGGAAATAATTAATTGCATTTTTGGGGGCTTAAACATACTCAAAAACTTGGCACACACGTCAGTCTTGGTGAAAATTTACCTGTCATGTGTTTTTTGTTTGTGGGCGTGGCCAAATGGCTTGGCCATGCCCTCTAAACACAGCCATTACCGCTACGTTTCACCCACATGCACAAAAATCATACATAGACACATAGATCATGCCTGGACGCACAACAATGTATTGTACAGGAAGTCGCCTATTTTGAATTTTGTGGTAATTTTTGGCGTTTTTCACATGTTGAATTTTAACGAACACCCTCTACAGGATTCATCAAATCAGCTTCAAAATTGGTGTGTACCATCTAGACTAGTTTGTGATTCAAATTTATTAAAAGATTGCGTTTCAGTGAAAGGGTGTGGCCATGAGTTGGCAGCTAATTTTGCTGATTTGCCATGAAACAGCAAAATGGTCAGATCTGCATCAAACTTAATATGTTCCATAACAGTCCTGCCCTGAACACATATGCATGAGAAAATTCCACAATTGTCATAGCGCCTCCTGCTGGTGGCATGAAATATCATGTTTTCGACTTTGAGGTGCTGCCGCTCACCTGTTGACCATATCTCACTCAAATTTGGTGTGGAAGACCTTAAGACCTTGGTAATGCTATGTTGTGCAAGTTGTAACGTTTTGTCGAAGGGCTACACCCTGACAGTGCAACATAGGTTGACGTTTCGTGCAAACACATTAATGGCACTAACTTCTGTGTACACGTTCGCATCGCCATGAAACATCACATGTATGATAATAATCCCAGCCTGAACGAGAAGCCCCTGGCTGCGGTTCGCGGAACGGGGGCGTGCCTCAATGTGGGCGGAGTCCAACGTTTGACTGTGCCCATCTATGATCTACCCCACATTGAACCGCTGAAGAAGAATGTGTGCGAGAGCGAAGAAGAAGAAGAAGACGAAAACTGCCCTCTGATTCATAGACAGTCAATCACTGCGTTCTACTGTCCGTTATTTCTGCGCGCAAACACACAAACTGTATAATATTATTGTTTAACCCTCTGATACACCTTCGCACATAAATGTGCGCATGAAAATTCAAGCTATAAAAACATTATGAATTATCATCATTTTTTTATTTTGTAAAGCAACTTCTGCCCTAACCATACATAGCAAATAGTATTAATTATTTTTTATTTTTAACCCTTTAATTGCCAGGTTTTTGTCATGATGCAACCCAATTTTTTGGTCTAAAAAACAGTTTATTTGATTTCTTTTCATTACAATTGATGCAAATTTGAATATTTTTGGTTTTATTATAGCAGCCTGGTATATGTGAAAGATTAGCAGCAACATTGATTTTTTTGCATTGTTATTTTTTTTGCAGTGTCAAAAATATAGCACTAAAACACCTTCACATATAAATGTGCGCATGAAAATTCAATGCATAAATACATTATGAATAATTATTATTTCCATTTTTTTTTCTTATCACCTCAGACCTTGTGTGGGGAGCATATAGTGCCAGTACCTTTTATTGGAAAACATGTTAATTTTACCCCTGTGCCATATATGGTAAATGACATAGACAAGTAAATTGCTCAAATCACAAACTTTGAGGCGTTCGGCCTTAAATGAAACCAAGAAATAAGAATTTGCATGGTATATGCTTTTTTTAGAGCAGGATCAAAAATAATGGTTTGAATGGGTTTCAATGCGCACACTTTTGCTTACATACTTTTTGTTTACGTTGTTGACAATGGGTTAAAAATAAAAAATCCATTAGAAAAAGTTAGAACTCACAAAAATACACAACCTGATGCAAAGCTATTTGCACAAGAAATGGATGAGATATGTTAAAAATAAAATTCAAAAAACACATAAATGTGTCAAGGTGTAACAGAGGGTTAATATAATTGGCCTATTTTAAATGGTCGTTTAAATGGTCTTTTACGTAGCAATTTTTACATTCACGGCTGCGTTTCAGCTGTAGCGATCATAGAAGTCAACGGAGTAACCATCGTAGAGTGAATAGAGGATCTTTGTGCAGCGCACGGCTCTCCTATTGGACACTGGCACACCATGTGACGGCGCACGGTTTTCCTATTGGACACTGAAAATCGAGGAAGCATAACACAGACAGCGGAGGTCCCGTTTGGAAGGCTGAGATGTCCCCTTTTCGCCAAAGAAGAAAGTAAGTTTCTATCTATCGGCATTCCAGAAATATGCGCGATTAAGTAAAAGATATCCTCAGGCATCGCGGGCGATGCATAGTTTTCGCCACCAGATGGCGCCCAGCTCAACGTTGAATGTAGTACATAGTTTTCGCCACCAGATGGCGCCCAGCTCAACGGCATTCCGCCCCGCCCACAATCCGCAGGCCGCAGCCAGGGGTACTTGGCCTGAACACATCTACATGAAACTCATGAGTCACAGTCATTGCACCATTTTTTGTGTGTATATGTAATGAATATATTAGAATTCTATGTAAATTGTTTTGGCAACAACAGATTTTGTTCATGCTAATAAAGTTATTTGAATTGAAAAAAAAGACAGTGCAGCTCAAAAGATCAAAGGCACATTCCATTCTGTGCCTTTGATGACATCATCAGTGACATCATCAAGTCTATAAGCCAGCTTCAGTGTAGAAATTCAAATCATTCCAGAACTTTTAGCAGGTGATACACACACACAGCATTTCTTTGACACAGATTTTACTAGCAAAAGATAATGAAGCACGCAAGGTATTCAAGACGGCAAAGTATCTCTGGACCACGGATCACAGCCTTTAATCGGAGACAAGCAATGTTCAACGGGGCTTTCCACGAGTGGACCCAGCAGGAGCGCCCAGGAGATATGGAGTGCAAGCAACTTCGTCAACAAGTTTCAGACCTGAATGACCAGTTGGGTTGGGAAAAGGCCAACGCTCTCAGTCAGGAGAACAGAAGGATCCAGTGTGAACAACAGCTGGATGAGACAAGGCAGCAGTTAGAACGACAGAAGACCCTGAAAGAAATGTTTATCAACAGGGGAAAGGAAACAAAGGCAGAGCTGGAGAGACTGGAGAAGTACAGCGATCCAGAGACGCTCTCCACTGCAAGGATCGCCACTATGGTGAGAAATAGGATCAGGAGAAAAAAGAAGAAAGATCTGCAAAAGGATTTTGAGGAGCTTCAGGTGGCTTACATAAAAAGCCAAGAAAAGTTTGAAACTATCCTGCAGGCGGAGAAGGACGACAACAAGCTTCTCCAAGACAAATTGACAAGGATCACATTACACCAGGATGAGTTAACAGCTGAGCTGCAGGCTGAGAGACTCAAGAGCAGTCATCTCCAAGAAGAACTGGAAAAGTTAAAAGCTCCACAGCATGAGATTTGCCAAAGATATGAAGCTGAAATCATCAGTGTCAGGCAGCAGGCTGAAACCGTT
>JAJHUR010103188.1:0-26771 GCA_027495735.1 Lutjanus campechanus
GCATTTGGTGAGTTGTTGTATTAACGTGTAATGTTTGTACTGCACAGCGCAAAGTAGTGTGCAGTTCAGCGGCATTTAAAGTACGACTTGGCGATTGTTGACTGTGATTAACAGTTTTAAATGGCTCTTAATACGCACAGTATTTTTACGACAGTGTTTAACATTATAAATTAATAAATTCTGTTCAATTTTAACTGCTTTCTGTGTGTTTTCTTAGTGTTAGACTAGTTGACTAGTCTAAATTAAATTTTGCGTTTAATCTTCAGGGAAATTAGTCACCAGGAACATCTCTACTCCAGACTCCTTGCTGGCTGGCGGTGCTGCATTAGCCGCAGCAGTCCTCTCATCCTCATACTCTCTCCATATACCGTTGTTTTGATGGTGAAACTTTTAAGTGGCTAATAAGATTGGATGTGTTGAAACTGGTAGACTACCTCCTCTCGATGAGCATTTTTCACTATTTGTGAAAAATGCCCACACTGGTGATGGCCGTGTCATGTTTATGTTGAGGTGACGCATCAATATGACGTTATGCGCGTGACAACAGCAGGCACCGGCAAGCGATATTACGAATCCTACTATGGCCACGCCAAGACCCGCCTTACGCTGTCTGTGATTGGCTGAGCTCTGCAAGCCTCTAGCCGAGCCCGTGATGGATGGATGGATGGATGGATGGATAGATAGACAGATAGATAGAGTTATCCTGGTTTCCTGCACACAGAAAGACAGGCTGGACAGGATATATAGAATTATAAACATCAATTTATGTCAGTGGAGCTTTAGCTCAGTTGGTAAAGTACACGATCCATGAATAGAAATTATTACTTTTATGCGGCTGCTGGTTCGACTCCCACCTCTGGCCTTTTGCTGCGTGTCATCCCCTCTCTCTCTGATCTGTTTCTTGTCTACTCTTTGGCTGTCCTGTCAACTAAAGCAAAAATGCCCCCAAAAAATAACTTGAAAAAAAAAAAGCTTTGATTTTGAAGTTATTTTGGGGGCATTTTTGCCGGAGGTGGGAGTCGAACCAGCAGCCCCATAAAATTAATAACTTCTATTCATGGTTCGTGTACTTTACCAACTGAGCTAAACGTCCACTGACATAAACTGATGTTTATAATTCCATATCCTGTCCAGCCTGTCTTTCTGTGTGCAGGAAACCAGGATACCTCTATCTATCTATCTATCTATCTATCTATCTATCTATCTATCTATCTATCTATCTATCTATCTATCTATCTTCCATCCATCCATCCATCCATCCATCCATCACGGGTTTGGCTAGAGGCTTGCAGAGCTCAGCCAATCACAGACAGAGTAAGGCGGGTCTTGGCGTGGCCATAGTAGGATTCGTAATATCGCCACCGGCAACACAGAGCAAACAAACGGACTGAAAATGAGCGAAATCAAGGCTGTTGGCTGTTGGCTGTTTATAATTGGATGTAGTTATCGGCAAAAAAATGTCATTATCGGACTTATCTGTGTGACGTCATTTTTTCCAATATCGGACCGATAATTATCGGTACTGATAGTTATCGTGCATCCCTAACAAATATGATAGTATTCTTCGAAAGAATTGCTTGAAAGTTTGAACCTGAAATTTTTATTTATTTTGTTGTTATTAGTACAACTGTTGTGTAGTGTTAGTTTATTGTTAATTTAAAACACAGCAGTAAGAGTGTGTATTTTCGCAGCAGTGTGCATTTGTTTTCCGGATAACTGGCTTAGCCTTACATTGACAGGCAATTATAGTTATAAACAGCTGATCAGCTGAACAGTGTAAGACTCATCGTCACTTGTTATTGTCAACCTATAATGTTGCACTCTTGCAGTGTTCCTACAGCCTGTCTGTGCTTCTTTGCATCTGGAGAGGAGGGGGTGTGGGGATACAACTCACTTCAACTATAGGTGTAATAATACATAGGAATCCAACCTATTTAATATACTATCTATGCTTTCAACTCGCTATTTGGATGCACAATTCCAACATATTGCTCTTTTAACATGCTGAAATTCACACAAGTGACAGGCTATTTTCACTGTAGAGGGATAGGCAATTTCATCTGATTACTTCAAGCTTCAAGGCAGTTTGTGAGCTAATTGATGCTGTTTTATCCAGCCACCTGATCAGAAGTAACAATAAGCACAGGACTGCCAATCGCCACACACAGCAGTAAAGTAAAACATACAAATTGCTTCACTTATGTTAATCAGCATGCAGTGTTTTGGCCCATGCTCCTAGCTTTATGATTGGTTGATGCCAGCAGGTTGAAGCCTGGCTGTTAACAGCACAGCGAGGTACTCACACAGAAAAGGTCTGAGTGCTGCCTCACATGAGGTTGAGTTTATTTAGATCCTATTGTGACTGGCAGGCTACTTCAGAATGAGAAACACTTAAAATGATTATTGCTGCCAACCTAGCAAATGCCTGTTTGTGCTTGCTTACAAAAATGCCCCGGGAAGCTTATTTGAATAGAGAAAAAGCAACTTTAGCCTGATCTATTCCAAACATGCCACGAGTTAATCCCACGCACTGTGTGATGTAAATTGGACACAGAGGTGAAGGAAAATCTAAGGATGTGTAATGCTGATGATGACTCATTTGAATAAGCTATGCAATAGAACCTTGGCTCTGCCCTTGGGGGGAGCATCTCCGTTTATTCTGTGCGCCTCTTTCAGACTCATGGTAGATGAAATGTATCTGTCATTTTGCATTGTAATTATAGTGGCGTCCCTCTAAGCCAATAATGTACTGTAATCTTAGTGATGATGCCTACTAGAGCACATCCTGGCTCTGTGTTTACCTCACCGTTTAGCATCTCAAGGTGACAAATGATTGAGTTCAGCCTCAGTCCTTGGTGACTAATAACTTACAGTTACTGCAGCAACCTGCCTACACCCATCTGTGTGTTTCTGAGTGTCTCTCACAAACACACACACACACACACACACACACACACACACACACACACACACTACACTGCTGCAACTCCCTTGTTAATAGTTTGCAAGTCTCATAAGCATTTTTCCTCATCAAACTCTTTACTCCATTTATTTACTGTTTTCCTGTCATGGTCTGACAACCACAAGCTGTTATGAGCACCTTGTTATCTTGTTACATAGTTATGTTTATGAGCCTGAAATTTAAATAAAATTAAGCTGGAATGAATAATTTAGGTCTGTTCTACATTTTTAAATATTTTAGGAGACATTTTTATGCCTGCTGTTTTACAGGTTCGTTTGAGACTTAAAATTGTGGTGGAATTCTACATTAAAGGGTTGGTAAAGAAAAGAAGAATCTCACCTACCTAGTGGTATTTGGTAGGGGTGTAAGAAAATATTGTGTAATGCGATATTGTGTTTTGTGATTATACAGTATATTGTGACATATGCAGAGATTTGTGGTAGTGGTAGTTCATTTTGTGTTGTGTTTAAACACTTGACTGCTAGATAGCCTTGTTGTTATCTATCTCCCCTGTTCTGATTGCAAATAAAAGTCAAGTTTTTTAACTCAGATTGTATGCATATGGTGCCACGTTCTTTATACTTGGACAGTTTTCTCTAAATAAAAAAAAAAATTAGATAAAAAATATAGCAATATATCACCTTGCTGACAGTATCGCACTAAATTAAATCATAACACTTGTATTGGGATATGTAGAGTATCACCAGATTCTTGCCAATACACAGCCCTTGTATTTGGTCAAGCAAGTAGTTTTGTTTTATTTTCCTAACAGCAAGAGCAGGACAATGTTCAGGTAACACTTGTAGAGGAAAGGAGAGGGGCTGTATCTCTTGTCTACATTAGGCTATATTATTTTGCACTATGTGCACGTCATACCCGGTCAATTCTGTGAGCAGGCTAAAGCACATAAATAAGAAACTTTGCTCTTACCTGATAATGTTAGCCTGATGATTATAACCACAAGGATTGGGTAGAAGGAAGAAAAGGTGATCAGATATTCAGGATTATAATTGGCCAAAGGGAAAACATTTCTGTAACTTCACGTGACTATGACAGAGAAACGTTAGAGCAAATGCAATCATTAGATACGCAAGGAAACACAGATGTTTAAAATAAACAACACTGGAAGATTAAGGAATTCAATATACACCATTTGTATTGTTCTTCCTGGAGGCAGCCTTTCTGTACATGAAGGCCACTGTGATGTGCTGTCAGAGCTGTTAATCAAAGATGACTCACAGATTCCCTGATATCAACATTACATATTATTTGGGCAGTATCCCTTTACATAAATGCCATAAATGTCAGTTATATCACTGAAAATGTCCTTAAATTTAAGAAAAATGGCATGGTTTAATGATACAACTGTGTGTTTATGCAAGTTAAGCTAATTCAGTATTTTTGTTTTTCAATAAATGTAAATTGTTTTAAATACTTTTTAAATTATGATCAAAAGTATATTTCTCTAAATCTTGATACACCTCATATAATTTAGGGTACACAGATATTTTACTTACTGCTCCTTACTGTGTACAAATAGACCCTCTGTTTGGCCTGAGGAGCCCCTCTGATGTCTAACAGACACACAAACCTCCCAGCAGGCCATAATTTTGCACAAAAAAAGTGCATGTGCTTCACCTCCACTCCTACAACTCCTTTCTTGGGGAAATAGTGTGTTGTGTAGTAGGACTGCAACCAATTATTTTCATTTTTGATCAGTCTGGTCTTTTCTTTTTTTCAATTATTTGATGTATCATTTTTATGGAAAGTAGAAAAATATCCATCCCAGTCTGTTCAGTCCAAGGGAGACATGCTTAAATGTCTTGTTTTGTCTGTCCAACAGCCCCAAACCCAAATACATTAAAAAAAGACAGCAAATCCTCACCTTTTGAAAGTTACTACTTTGTTTAAAAAGTTCCTTAAATTATCAGAATAGTTGCTAATGAATTGATTTATTGTTTCAGCACTTATCTCTAGACCTCACTCTGAGCTGTTTTCATCAGAAGTGCTTTCTAACAATGAAAACATCCTTGTCATTTCTGTCGACATCCGGTTGACAGAAATTTTAGATGGGCATATATAAAAATCTGCTTGCATTGCAGTAATTTTGGGGGAACTGACCCTTTAAGCCAGTTTTATATTCCATACTTGTCTAAACATTACATGTGTATGCAGCTATTCTACCCTCATTCATTTTCAGCAACTTTAGACAATTTAGAGTTCATCACAGTTGCCTGCTAATTGTTTGTCAACACTACTGCTCTTATTAAAGCACTAATCGCTGTAATGTACATTAATGTAGCAAACAAACAGATTGTTGTGGGTCACCTGTTAAAGTCCTGCATAATGATTCAGATAGCGTATGTTTCATTTCAATAATGAACTCTCTCAGGCTTTAAAAAATACACAAACCTTTTGGGGCAAAAGCTTTTGGACCAAATTAATGTTGATAAGACTGAGAGTAATTTCACCTCCGTGTCTGGTGTTAATTTAAATTACCACAGAGCGGGCTAATGCTTTAGCATGGCGTGTATGCTCGGCGGACAATACAGGCTAGCTTTGCCTCAGCTCACAGCACCACAGTGCACTAAATATAGAACCAGTCTTCTATACAGTGTTCAAATCAGCACTGAAATGACTTTCAAATGCAGAACCACTTCCTTAACTGGAAAACTGTCACTGCACAAATAAATGTTGGATTTGGAGGCGAACACAGAAAGGAAGAATGTTTGAAGTGTCATTTGAAGAAATTAAAAGTGTGTGTAAAATTGTATTGTGTTGCACAGAAGAACAAAACAGATTAATATGTAATAAAGTTAAACATAATATATATGAAAAATAGTAAGTCACATACGTTGGTTTGCAATGGGTCACTGAGTTGACTGTGCATATATTTAAAGTGTTTGTTTACTCCGTTCAAATGAATGTGAACCTGCAGTCTATAGTTACAGCTCTGTGTGTGTGTGTGTGTGTGTGTGTGTGTGGTGGGGTTTCTTGTGCTCGAAATCCTCACATCAGCATTCACCTACAAAGCGCTTATGTGGCAGAAACAGTGCCGTAAGCGAGCCTCCAGAGTGACAGAAGGTGAATTAGAGAGTGATTAGAGGTGAATTCTAATTCACACTCCCATGTGTCTGCCTGTCATTTGTAGGACAGGGCATTTGCAAACTAACGAGAGGAGTGTCAGACAGGCTGCAACATAGACACACACAGCTCGACAATAGCCGTCCAACACACACACAAACACATGGTTGCAGCATGTCCTTACGGACAAAATCACACACACTCTCACACAGGGCTCAAGTGGCTGGTAGGGAGTAGTAATTTTTGAAATTGTCCATATGACTTACATTATGTGAAAGATGTTTGGAGGGCTGAGGGACACTGGAGACTGAGGGAGAAATACTGAAGTAAAGGCCATTGTCTTCCAGACAGTGTTTGACCTTTGTCTCTTTGCTGCCAGGCATTACACCAACAGATGCATACAAATAAAGCTCTGTCACGTATGGTCCATCTCACTTTTGGTTTAACGTTTCGCAATTAATCGCACATTAATTGAAAGCTCATTAAGCATAGGGATCTAAAAAGAAATACATGCAATATTTTGATGATAATAGATCTGGCAAAACCATTCTGAGCAATATTCACTCAATGAAAATGTAGAAATCAAAAAGAGGTTGGACTTTCCCTGTTTAAATTTTCAATTTGTGTTCCAGGTGCATGATGCCAAAAGTAAACAAAAACCATTGCTGACTTTCACAAATTTCAGATCACCCCAAAATCAATTCTTTCTCTTTAGTTAATAGCGATGTCAGGGAGAGACCACTTACCTGTTAGATATTACCTGAATGTTACAGTAAATGTTAACTTAAAAGACTATTTTTTACTTTTACTTTGGATTATGAACCAATTAAAGAAGGTTGAGTGTGTGGTAATCCTTCACTGTACTGGACTGTTATACTGTCCATAAAGGCTTCATCTTGATAATTACACAGTATGACTTATATATATGTTACCTCCTTAGACCACCTTTAAACTGATTTATGTATCTAAATCCACCTGTGTCTGCACAAGATTAAACAACATCATAAGAATGACATACAGTTGTATGTTTATCATGTCTGAATGAGCTGTGTATTGGCAACTTTCTCTTTTTATCTAACATAGATGCATTTTTCTTCTTGGCAAAAAGTTAGCAGTCTGACAGGCCTTGTTAGCCATTCTATTGATATGCCTAGCCACTCGATCTCAATCACTGCTTTGCAAGAACATAATTGATGGACATGTTTGTTTACATGTCAATTTTTCAATGTTATTAATGACAACCACTGATGCGTGCCTTTGGCAAGTAGAGCCTGGCAACACAAGGGCATTACTGAATAAATGGTTGGGCAGATGGAGTCCGATTTAAAAGAAAGTGTGTTTATATGTGTGAGGGATCCCACTGTGGTAACGGAGTAGCTAATAACACAACTTGAGGTAGCTTCATTATTTATACATAAGTGTCATATCAATCATTGGCTCTTCCAAGTAGCGACAGGCATTTGCATCAGCTTGCTGTTAAGTCCTCCCAAAAAGTGAATAAAAGTCATAAAGCACCCGTGTGCCAGAGTTTGAACTGGAACAAGCTTATATGTTCTTAGGTCAGTGACTCCACTTAGCTCAGGATAGACTATTGGATCTAGAGCCTGACTGTGCCAGGCCAATATGCTGATATTAGTTTATCACAGACTTATCTTTATTGGCATACAGTGGAGAGATTATCCTCCTCAGAAGAATGACAGCATCAGTGAAAAATAATGTGTTTACGTTCAAGTGACAATTCCCTTTTGTCTTTGTTTGGTTGACTTTTTAAGCATGATCACGATCATTGCCTGACCTTAACCATGTATCTATTATTGTAACTGGGCTGTGATAATTACTGCATGAGCATAATACCACAGTCATGTGATGTTTACCGAACGTTTGAGTTCATTATGGTCATCACATCAATTTTTTTGCAGGGTCAAATCTCATGTTATTCCAGTGCACAATGTGTTTGAGATCAGAGCTGTCACACATATGTCACATGCACCTGCACGTGAGACTGGTGCATTCACTGCGCTTTTACAGCTCAGGAATTTGCATGCATGCCGCGCGGCACATTAATAATTTTTCTTCAATTATAATGTTTTTATGATCGTGAGAAGCCAAAATCAAAATCAAAATTCAATTAATTGTCCAGCCCTATCCACAGACTCAACCCAAAGCATTATGGGATTGCAGAGTGGATGGCTGAAATCATGCAAACAACAGCAGCAGTTTTCAAATTGGATCAATAATCACAGAGGACAGTCAGTATTGGATTTATAATTATGGATTTATTTTACAAAGTCTCCAAAACACTGCAGTTCAAGGCTGAATCAGAAAGTTTCTGACAGGGATACAATTTCAGTGATACAATTGTTATAAAGGCAAAAAGTGAGCATTGGGATTAGCATTAGCTTAACCTTAGCCTTTCCTGCTCAGCTTGTTTCAAGGCAAAACCTCTTCACTTTTTGGGAAGTTGGGAAGTAACAGGCAAGACCTTACTGGGTCTTGAGTAGGGCTGTGTATCGAATCAGATTTCCCAAAATTGATTTGATTTGATGAGCAAGGTTTCGATTTGATTCCATATTTATTCAGTTAGGGATATTTCAGTTACACTACACTAAGTTTCACTTGGATATTCTCAGAGAACTAATGCTGTAAATTGTACAAGGAACCCTCTAGCCTGGTGCATTATTAAGAATATTGATATTTACATTAAGAATTAACCTCATAGCAGTTAAATTAACAGTGTTTTGAATGTATTTTGTTAAAGTCTGAATGAATTTTTGCAAGTTTCCTTCCTTCCTGTAGCTCCGCAGTCTGTTATGTTTCTGGCTTCGTCATGGATTAGAAGGCACAGACGATGTGCTGTCAGGCCCATGTAGCACAATGACTGAATTCTCTCTCTGTTGATCATGATGTTGCTCTATCCAGTTGATGTTAACTTTATTTATTGGACTGCAACACTTGTTTTGTATTCACACAGTCACACAGAGAGTATGCAGATCTCATTTTAAAGTCCTTAAATACTTTAGTTAATGTTGATGTCAGTCACAAGTCACAGATCAATTTTGGGATTTTATGAATCGATATCAGACCATGCAATGGAAAATCGATTAATTGATTTTTATTTTAACCCAGCCCTAGTCTTGAGAAACTGCTGTTTCTTAAAGAACACACTGTGAGCTACACTGTACATTTACTGCCAGATTGGCAACTTCACTGTGAACCATTTCATCTGCTTTGCTAGTATTCACCGTCATCTCTCAGTCTGCAGCTCATGTTCCCTCATTTCCTCATGTTGATGTCAGCATGCTGATATGTGCTAAGGGCATAGACAAAGTTTTGTGTCGTTTAATTTGAAAAGACTTGTTGGGTGGCCAGTAGATCAAAAGAAAACTGCAACCCAGATGTGCCAAACACCAAAGATATGCACGAGCTGTATTGGAAAGTGTCTGTTACAAGGTTTGTCCACCAGCGGGGGCTGACAAGATAATTTTACAACTGCTAAATGCTCAATTTGGTACATTTCTTCGTCACATTTTCTTAATAACTGGATTTAAGGGGAAAATGTTCATGCTATGTGTTTAATTGTTTTCCGATTTGTTAACTTGGAAAACACAGCATCAGATGGGCTGTAGGAAGGGTCTAGCATTTATGCACCTGTGTAGTTTTGGATCCAAACTCTGCAGTCAGTCTCTGCAGGACGGCAACATCAATTGAGACTTTTAAATTTACTTTTACTGTGAATCTGTCATCACATCTCCATTTTCATTTTATATAGGTATATGTATTTTACATTTTAACTTAGGCTGTCTGGTTTCTATAACTAATTAATGCTGTTTTTAACTCAGTGTATTCTTATTACTGTCGTTGTTGTCCTTGCCATTATTATCTTTTTTTTGTTTCAAACAAGTATTTTTTAAGAGAGCCATCATGTAAATTACAGATGAAAGCAGTTCTCAGGATTTTATTTTTTTTTTCATTCCACTGGGCAACACCACCACTTGTGTTATATGCCACAATGACTCTTACAGTTCTTATGTTAATTTCTCAACAGAACAAGAAATTGTAAAAGCAACAAGACATATCAAGTATTTGACACTATTTAGATATAATTATAGCAAAACTTGAAGGCTGCAGCAAATGTATCTTCGTTCAAAGTGTCAAAGAAAGAAATCCTTTATATTTCAGGTGCGGATGTGAGGCACCACATTTTGCATATTTGCTTGGTTTTCTACATCCACACCGTTTACAGCTGTCATCATATTGTTTGTTCAAACTCTGACAATGTAGGACTGTGCTTATGAAATACCCACAGAATGTGAGTCTTAAATTAAGCTGCTTGCTGGGTTGTCAACTGCACCATCTCTCTCCTGTCACCTTCAGGTCTCAAGAGACTGATATGTGGTGAGAAGCAGCGAGGACGTTCACACTGGAGACAGCTTTCATAAAAAAAAGGTAAAATATGAGAGCATTAAAACACTACACTTAATCTGTCCATTCAAATTAGCTCCATTAATCATAATTAATTCGCTACATTATATTTCCCTACTTAATTACATGTGCTACAAAGGAATAATTGCCTGGAAGGATGCATATTGTGATCCATCATCCTTCCAGAGTGGCGTAGAATTTTCGCTGGTAATTAACAAAGGTGTGCTCATCAGGGAGGTGTTGACAAGCATGGATGTGAGGATGAAATTAACAGATCCTTTTAAAGACCTTTTTGTGAATAATTGGAAGGGTGATATTTATCAAAACAAATACTTTTTCTGGGCTAATCACCTACAGTAAGGGTGTGAAGGGATGCACTTTTGTTGGAAGCACTGATACAGTATGATATATTGTGATTTTTATAACACTGAGTGAGATTTAATGGATAAAAGAATATAGTACTTGCATATCCTCTGCGCATTTGCAACAGGATATATTGTCAGAGGATAAGATTGTCAGGTTGGCACATTTTGCTCAGTGATATTTGTTGGGATGTAAACAGGACAATATTGCTCTGTGGCACCACAGGAGAGGATTGATAGGTGGGAAATGAGCTATTCAGCAGCACTGTTGACAATATAATCATATTTTTGCCAAAGTTTACAGTGAAAACACGGGGGGTCTAGAGAAAATGGAGCAAGGGAAAAGCTCACAAGCATCAAAGTAAATCGAAAGAATTGATTTGCAAGCAGGTAACAGTCATTTGTTTTTGGATCAGAGTGACTGCTGTGATACCCAGTGTGTATCATTTATGGCTGTCACTTTAAAAAAAAAGTCAAGTTCGAATTGATGTAAACGAACACTCATGTGAATAAAGCCCACTAGCCCAATGCATTTTGAATGTAGACTTGACGTGCTGTGTTGTTGTGCGTCCACTGCCCTAACCGGTCATATTTGTTGTGTGTAGTAAGTTTAATGTAAAGCTGCTGCATTTAACACAGTCAACAAACTGCCTTACCTTTACCCAAGATTTTCCCAGCTTTTTTGAAACCGTTGTGATGTTTAAGTGTCATTGTTAGTTCAGGCTGCACAATATGGTAAAAGAATCATTTTGCAGTTATTTTGAATGAAATTGTGTTATGCGATATGATGAGTGGGAATGATCATTTTTGCATTATAATTTTCATTTTCACTGAAACAAATAACAACAACAACAAAAAACCTAATAGAATCATGATGGCATGACACTTGTTGGGTCTGTACCAAACAAACATGTTTTCTTACATCTGTAGAACAAAATGTGCAGGTCAGGGTATCTCTGCAGTAGAGCTGCAACTAACCTATTGATTATTCTCTCAATTAATCAATCAGATATCATTCAGATAGACAACCCAGATATATTTTGTTCACTGTCAGTACTACAGTAGAAACTGCTGTCTTGGTTTGCAATTGCACAATGCAGTTTGCACCTGCAAGGGTTTTTCAACCAATTACAGCATGCTATAAATGTTTTAGGGGGTCTCATCCAAAGATGTTATACACAAAATCAGGTAAAGACTGGATACAATTGTAGAATGTAAAGTAATTATGTTTAAATACATTTCTTGTTTACAGATTGTATGTTGATTTCCAGTTTGCAGGTACAATAACTATACTGTATCATGTGTATTTGAATGTTGGTAGGATCCCATTGAAGTGCACAGTTTAATTGAAATTAGATACCTGTATTAAAAATTTATTCAACACAGACTTGGCACATCTAATCTTTGGTGGCCCCCTGAGGTCTGGGATTATACACATCATTAGCCCTGGCACACTGACTATGGGTGTCAGTATTAGTATTAGTGGTAAAGAGTATTATAGATCAGTAAGATTAAGACTTAATCCTCAGCATAAATAACTCTTATAGGGAGATATGATGCAAAAAATGAAAGTGATATATCCAGAGAAAAAGACATGCCCATAAACTTTCCTGAAATGGTTGCGGTCAGCGATGCTGATGTGAAGCCATCAATCTTGTCCCACCTTAATCACCCATCAATTTAGCTGCCGCACTTGTTTTGAAATGAAAGGGACAATGTCAGAGTCCTATACACAGAGTTCTCCATCAGACAGCCATCTCAAAATGATAAATCAATTAATTTATTGGCCTTTATTAACCTTTTGACGTTTGATTGATATTCACATCAATAACAATAAAACATGTCCTTGCGCAGCTTGGGACAAAACTGGTTCAACCTTTGTATCCAAGGTAACCAGACCATGTAAGTGCCTTTCTCAAAGGGCCATTATTATAGGTTGTTGGAGGCATGTCTATCAACCCATTATCCAAGAAATTAATTTCAAAGTAATTTTGAAGCTAGTACAAGATTCATTTTTTTCTCCTTTTCTTCTTTTTTCAGGAAAGTCTTTGTTTCTAACTCTCTGGCCACAAAATTAGTGGGCTGTGGTACTAAGAAGTCTCACCACTTTTCACCTGCCAGCAGCCGGTTGACTGGACATGCTGATTAAATTAGGACAGTGACAATTTATAAGCATTTGTCCCAGCATCTAAACGAGGATGCTGCTTGTCCTAATAATTGTACATAATGTACATTTTAATTTTTCCAGACACCAACAGTGTGCCTCAATAAAACAAGGGGGGGTGTTGGTGTTTTAGCTCTTCACACTAAAGACAAAGGCCTCCAGTTTTAGAGCAGTAAATGATGATTGTCAGGTGATAAGTAAGCGCAGTGTTGTCTTTGAGTTTCACACAGGCATGGAGCAAACGTGTGCCAGCACTGTGGGGTTTCATCCCCTTTATTTGGAGAACCTTTTAAAGAATGCACAAGTTCAGTTGGAGAAATAAGAGGAAATAAAAGCCACAGGGTATTACAGAAAAACATAGTCTGTGCACTAATATTATACTAAGTATATGAGAAAAATACCATAAACTCACTGTTTACTGCTGTAGGCATAATATAAGATTAAAGAAGGAAAGGATGGATAAAGTTTGATTAAAAAAAATTTGAACCTCTTGCAAGAAACACCAATACAACAACTTCCATTGTAATGGTAAAGGGATGTAAGAAAACTGGTGGCATTCATCACTTTTCTTGTATTTAAAATCTGTTTTCAGACACAAATGAAATAAAGGCAGCAAGCTGTAAGTGCACTGTGGGAAATTATGTGTGTCAATGTTACTTTGATTGACTGGCACTCATAAAGTTAAAGTGGAATGATGTAAATAGGATTTTGTAAAGTTTCACCATTAGTGCCTGCCATGCTTGAAAAGCCGCATCACATTTTATTGTAATTTCTGGTGAGGTAAACATCTTACAGTTTAAACACCTGACAGTGTTACATCACCTATAATTGAACGTATTGAATATCCTCTCATCCATCTGTGTGACTGTCACATCCTTGTGACCACCTTCCTTTTTAGTCAAGGATTGTTGTACTTTAGCAAGACATTTTTTGGCATCTAACTTCATATTATTCCATTCCTTTGTATTTCTGTCATGGTGCGGCTGCTCTCTGATTACACTGTGTTGACAGCTGTCGCAATATTTTCTCATGTCTTAGCTTCTTTGGGTTCCCTAACATCACCACAGACACTGCTAAATATTCTGTGTTTTATCTGCTGATTACAGACAGACAGACTCATTTTGTGAAGTTCTTCTTTTTACTCGTGGTTGAAATATTTAATGAAATTTTCCCACAAAGCAAGATTATAGCAAATTTGGGGCATCAATTGCTAATGATCAGTTCTAATGAAAGCCCAGTTACTCACATACATGTGACATTTATCAAGTTAAAAAGATCCTTTTATGACAAGTTTGTAGAGTGAAGATGTTTAACTGAATCTTACTTTCAACACTTGTGATGTTAATTGTGCTTTGGGATAATTCTTTAAAAGCCTTAGTCCAATTTAGTTTAAAGAACCAGTGTGCAGGATTTAGTGACATCTAGCTGTGAGCTTGCAGATTGCAAATACCTCCTATCATGAGCATGATAATGTTACAGGAGTACAACTCTGAACTGGGCAGTACTCTTTTAGGGGCATCCAACATACAAAAATCATTATAAGGTGATGCATATATAATATTGATTAAGTAACAGGTGTCAATTCAATTCTGTTCTACTACAAAGTAAATGGTTTTAAACATGCTTGAAGAGTGCTAACCCACATGACCAGGGATTTTTTTTTTTAAATTACCACTACCTGAAGCTATGCAGCTAAACTGAAAAGTTGTGTTTGATTTGACAAGATTGAGATCTCCACTGTTGAGAATACTGACACCAAACACAAACAACAGAACGGAATGACATTTTGTTTGTGGCTCTCAAGCATTTGAAGATTACTTTTGAAAAACACATTTTGTCTGTAACTTGGAATAATCAACAGACATCACAGAGTTTTTATAGATAACTATTTTTCTTTCTTTCTTTCTGTTTAATTATTTTTCTATCTGTGAACGCCAGCTGTTTGTCTCTGCATAGAAGTACTTGCCCTGCTCCCACTTTGCTTCTTCCTGCCAGACAGGCGGTTGACAGTTTGGGTGAACTGATCCTTTTAAAAACCTTGTTATTACAATAATGGAAAATCCTTAATTCAAGCAACAAACAATATAGTGATTTTGCATTTAAACATGCATTGGTTCTGTACATAGAAATTCTGTATACAGACAAGCAATATGGAGGCATTTTCTTTATTTTCGTTTTTTTCTGTTTGAAAATTGTTCACCCTTGGGGCTGTGACGGTATGGATTTTTCTGACCACAGTGACAAAGCAACATATTACCACAGGATAGAGGTTAACTTTATTGACTTTACTGAAGCATACTATCATAGGCACAGCATTGCTCCTTTAAGGAATAGAGCGCAGTGTTTCCCCTAGCTTTTTTGCTTTGGGAGGGGGGGTGCCTGGGCCGGAATGAGCGTGGTCCGTCGTTGGGGTCCTTGCAGGAGCCTCTCCCCACAGGACCCCATTACCATAATTACAGAGCATTTGGACCTGAATAAACAGTTAATGCTGATTTGTGTTCACATTTTTGTTTCATATTTGTTTGTTTATTTGTTTATTTGTTTATTTATTTATTTATGCATCTATCTATCCATCCATTCATCCATCCATCCACATTAATCAATTCACTCACCAAGTTCAGTCTTTTACAGCCATGCGGAGTATCTTAAGTCTGACAGCCATGCTGGATCAAAGCCAGACTGACGGTGGTGACCCGTCTGCAGCTTCTTACTGCGTGTCTCGGTGGGAGGTGTGTTTAGTAGGCCTACTAGTTGTGGCGACGTTAACCGGGGCAGGGGATTGGCAAGCGCTGTGGTCGGGGCTGGGAGAGATGCTCTCATTTAGGCTAGCACCCACCGTAGAGCTAGCTGTGCTCCCCGCCTCACCACGTACGGTTCGTTTAAAAAATGCAGAGATTTTTTGCTTGGGGGGCGACGAACGTTTGGGGAACCTCCGGTCGTCCATTAATAATTTGTTTGTCTGTTGTTGATTTTTCTTTTACTGTGTTGTCAGCAGCACTCTCTCCTCCGCTCTAGGATAGCGACGCATTAGACTCTGAAATTGCGCAAATTAGAGTTAAGCTTTATTATTTGATAAAAAGAACGCCTGTTATAGGCCCTTTTCATTAAAATAAAAATTAAATAATGGATTTTTTAAAAATCTATGACTTGAATTTCTGAGTGGGGATCCTGTTGGCAGGGCGGAGGTGTCGGGGGGGCGCCCTCCCAAATAAACTATAGGGGAAACACTGGAGCACAGTGTGTGTGGTGTGCAAGTGAAACAGCTCAAGTCGCAGACTGCCGGTGCTGCTCACAGCAGAGCAGAAACTTAAACTTAGCAGCGAGCTGTCAATCTGGCAGTAAATGTGCAGGTTACAGTGTGTCAGTCTGCTGCAGCTTCTCAACACCAAGAAAAGTCTCATCTGTTGTTTCCCAACTGCTGGAAAAGCAAGTAGCCCCAAAGTAAGTTGCGCAGGGAAGGCAAATGTTAAGCTAATGCTAACACTAGCTTTGTAACTTTACAATGTCGGTTTGGTGCAATCGTTTCCCTTTCAGGTGCTTTGAAATCCAGCCTTGAAAGGCAGCATCTTTTGGAGACATAGTAAAGTAAATCTATAATGATAAATCTAGCGCCCTATGTCCCCTGTATCATATATAGTTATTTATCCATTGGTCCCTGTTGAAAATAGTTGTTGTTAGCGTGTTTATGTCCGCCCGCTGGCAATCCCAAGACGCCTTGGGCTGTCAGGTTGTGTTCCTGACTTGTGGGTGACAGCACAAATCCTTAGGTGTATTAATAGATAAATGCCCCGATCTCAACATGAGATTGACCCTTCAAAATAAAATTTGCTGTGATGACAGTGATGAGCTCAACCTGGGGTAGGCATCACATGACCTTGGTATTGTAATGAGGTTATCATCACAGCCCTAGTCACCATTCACTTAAACTGTTTGGGAGTTTCTGCAATCCTATTTTCCTGTGAAACTCCAGCAGTGTTTTGTGGGCTAAAAAAAAACTAAACCTGACTTTCAAGCAGCAGAGGGGTGAGGACATAATAACTGAATTTTTATATTTGGGTGAACTGTCTCTTTAAGTGTCACCAAACCAGCAGTATTCACCATTATAGGTAAATAAGCTGAGTCATATTATCACAAGTGTACTATATATTTGGATTTTTTCCCCCAACAAATTTGCTTTTTAATCCTAATCTAAAGCTCAAAGCATTTTCGGACAGCTTTTCATCAAGGGGTACCCACCTAGATAATGTGTTAGTTTTTTTTGTTTTCTAATTTTTTTGTCTCTTTTATTGTTAGATTTTGTCCAAAAATGAAGCAGCAGCATTTTTGCTTGCAGCACTAATATTCTCACACACTTGATATATGTGAGTTCACAGTTGATTTAGATTTGGCGTTAAGGACATTTTGTAGTCTTTATTCACATTCTAAAAATGGAAAGAGATCCTCACGGCTCAGTTTCCCCTCTATGTGACTAATAACTTTAATCAAGCCAATAACTTAATGCTTTGATGAACCTCAGAGCACAGAGCAATTACTATCTGCTGAGGTGGCTTGTTTTATAACCGAGGTGAGAACAGCAATTCCACTCACCCAACTACCTGCCATCAATCAGCAGAGGTGAAATGTTTGAACTTCCCCCGTGAAACTGCATGATGACAGTTAAATGAAGGCCAAGATGATGGCGGCTATGTGTGATTGAATTTCTCCTTCAGACTAGGCCAGCACTGAGTCACGGACCATGAGAAGTGAGCTTGTCAGATTTTCATTTTTAATTGATTGAAACTGAGAACAAGCCCGAAGTTTCAAGAAGCACTTAGAGGCCTGTATATCATCTATTGTTTTTCTTCTCTATTATCTTTGTTCCCATAATTCCTAATAGGTGGACATTAAAAAATGACTTCACTCAGTCTAATAATCTGCAGTGACCTGCCCATTACTGGTGATAACCATAGACTATATAATAAATAGTAGACGTAGCCACCATGATGTCACCCATCTGTTTGTGGTCCAGTTGTCGAGTTTGACATCATCGTTGTCATGATCTTCATTTTTTTGGAGCCAGAAGTGACCATATTTGGGCAAGAGGCGGGGAGCTGGAGAGGATACACATCGCTAACCCTCTATCCTGATTGAATCTGACTGAGAACTCAAGGACATCCTGTATCCTGTTGTAGAAACCTGTCAATCACAAGATAGCCATGCAAGTATATACTGTTTTATCATCTCTTGTACTCTAAATAGGACAATAGTTTATCAGAAAACATCATCCTATATAGAAAATCACTTGAAACAAGCAAAAACAAAACTCATTACAAAAATGTTTCGTGAAGTAATAAATTGAGTGACAAGTGGGGTAATTTTCACATAGACTTCCTTACAGTCTGACTTCTTTTTGCAATCAGTGGAGTTGCCCACCTGTTAGCCATTAGAATGAATGCAAATGAAGGCCCATTTACATTGGCTTAACTTTTCAGATCTGCAGTCTCCATCCACTATTATTATACGGACTTAATGGTGCATTCAAGCTCACCTCTAGAATGGCCATAGAGGTTGTTTAAAATGTTTTTTTGTCTTGTTGAAATACATAGGCCCACATCTGTCATTACTTTCTGGTTCTTTCACTATGGTATTTTTTATAGTTAGATGTTAAAATCATAACAAGATCAGTATGCGAGTACCGACAGAAATGTTGAGGTGATATAAAAACTTTGGTTGATCATGTAGGATTAAGTGTATGAACTACACTGCAGACTGACTGACTGACTGACTGACTGTGTGTTTCAGTGAAAATCGGGCAGATGGATCTGCCTCATATTTGCTTGTCTCCAGTGTCTCATCTCCCTCTTCATCTCCTTGCAGTTCTCATGCATTATAGCAGTGGTTCCCAAGCTGGGGGGCGGGCCCCACTGCAGGGGGGGACGCGGATGACCAGGGGAGAACTAAAGAGTGAAAGAAAGCTGAATGAATATGAATTATGTAGGGGAAATAAACAAACAACTGTTTGTTGATGCTGTCATGCTGACCTTTATTTCATTAAAATTCATCTTTTGAATCCTTTTTATCAGTTGCTTCTCCAGTTATTATTAAGGATTGATAACAACTGTGGGATGTGGGAGCCTGAAGTTTTTGCGGCTTCTGAACGTGTGTGTGTGTGTTTGGTTGGGGGGGGGGGGCTGAAAAAGTTTGGGAACCACTGCATTATGGTGTGTTCAATTTTAACTGGAAAGTCAGGATTTCAGCTTGCATGTTGAAAGTTTCAGTATGTTGTTTTTTGGGTTGTTTTTTTTTCGCTGTCTGCTATGGTGTGAAAGGCAAAGAGTGGTGTGTTGCAAATTGTAGTTAATAACTAAAGATATAAATAATCCTGGCCATTCAGTGTTCATGTTTTAATACAAAAACACGAATATTGCGCACCATTTAATAAGATGTCGTTATATAAACTCCAGTGTCCCTGGTAGGAGGAGGTTCTATCTAAAATAAGTTTAATAAACAAGAAATGAATGTAAACTAGTTAATTTTTAGGAATATGAACTATAATGCTACTTACTTATCTAATTTTGATGCTAAAATAAAATCTATTCATGTGTAGGATGACCTGTATGTTTGTATTACAAAGAAAATTGTTTAGTTTTTGTGTTAATTTGTACCAATATCATTTTCACAGTACCTTTGGAAACTTTTGCACAAACCTTTTCTCTAAAGAGAAATGCTTACAGTGATCATCCCTGACCTCCCTGCTCCATCTTGAGCCTTTCCACCACCTCATCTCTTTCATCCCTTCTCCCTCAGCTCACAGCCCAGTAATATTTCCCCTCTTGCAATTAATTCCTCAGCTGCCCCCCCTCCTCCGCCTCCCCCTCCTCTGTCCCACCTCTCATCACTGTGGCCCTGTCTCCTTGGGCTCCAGGACTTGATGAAATGAAAACTGTTTCCAACAATTATTCTTCCCCCCTCTTTGGTTGTATTCTCTGCTCCACTCCCCTCTCCTTTCCCTCTCTGCAAAACCTCAACAATTAATGAAGCTCTTCATCAAGCTCGTGAAAAGCTCCTCACCTTGACAAATTATGACACTCTTGGGGGTAAGCACATTATCAAAACCCAACGTTTGTTTACATAAAAAATACAGAGTGCATAATTTGAAAGGAGTGAAGGTTTCTCCCGGTTTGCAGAATACAAATTTAATTTGAATTTTGCCAACTCATCTCTCTATGCTGTTGTGATAAAACATGACGTTTCCCCTGCAGAACTGTTAAGTGTGGCCATTTCAGGTGCACTGTTGTTGAAAATGTTTTTGTTGGAAACTTTAAATGAAAACAATTTTGTTTTTTTTCCGAACCAGAATGATTTTTAACATCTTTTTTTGGAGAAATAGATGCAGATGTATCAATCTCGAGCACTGAATTTACCAGCCTGTGAAGTGGTCTTTCTCTGCCGGGCTCAATGTGCTTGGGATTTGCTCTTTGCCCTTTTCTCATCACTTTTTCCTTCATCTCATCTTTTTCTCTCCACACTCTTTATGACACTCTGGTCATTCATTCTGTTATGATTGCCATTAAGTGTGGGGGATGTTTTGATGATTTATTTAGTATGGATAAAGAAGAAGAGCAATGCAAGATATTGTATGTCTGTAATGACTCAAACCAGGTAACATCAGGAGCAGGTTTGTTTATAGATTGCTTTTGTCATGTTAAACCAGCTAAAATGTTAAATTCAACTTGTTTATTTAGCTGTTTATTTGCTATTATGTGTCACACAATACTACAGCTACAGTGTCTTGTGCCTTTGTAAGTGCTGCTTTAAGTGATGTGTGAATGTTCATTGAAGCCAATTAATTGCTCGTCAGCTGTAACTAAAAGTGACAAAAGGTGTTTTTATGATCTGCTTTGCTAAGGTCTGTAGTTTTTCTTTCTTTGAGCCAATTGTCATCCAATTAAATGATTTCACACTGAACAGTGAATGAAGAGTTAACTTAAGATTTTCACGTTCCCAGCAAAATATAACTGTACACTTTAAATGCTATGTTATTTTGGTTGTGACAACATGCACCTTGATTTGTGGTTAGATCCCAATAATAAATAAACTTGCTAGTTTTTGATTCTGAATTAGGGATGGGTATTGTTAGGATTTTATAGATAACAATATCAGTACTGATACTGCTTATCTATACCCATACTTAATGATACTGTTACTGATACTACTTTCCATAATTTATTACAGATAATAAAGACATGACATGCAAATATGTGAGAAAAAAGTATTATAGCTGGTGTAACTGATAACTGTGTTTATGGGCTGTGGTCATCTCCTGAGCAAAGGAATAGCAGCGTGTCACTAATGACAATACCTGACCTGATCCACCTGAAATGTCAGCCCATCTTAATTGAGCCTGTGTCAGAGATGTTGCTATCTGAGAGCAAAATAGTGACACAAGGAGCTTCTTTTTGTTTGTGTTGATGTGTTTGACAGGGAGACAGTAGGGGAGGAGAGAGCATGCAGCGTGCAGACTGAATGAGGAGAAAATCCGCTGAATCAGAGAAATAAAACTTATTATTTTCTGATTGTTTCACAGCAGTTATGTTCTCAGCACAACACTGTGGCTAATCGCTGTCGCTGAAGCATTTAGTGAGTTGCTGTAATGTTTTGTAAGTTAATGTGTACGGTTTGTATTGCACATTTTGCGTGCATAACGCACATTTCAGCGGCATTTAAAGTACAATTTGGCTATTGTTGACTGTGATTAACAGCTTCAAATGGCTCTTAACACGCACAGTATTTTCTTTTCGGACAGTGTTTAACATTATAAATGAATAAATTCTCCTCAATTTAACTGCTTTCTGACTGTTAGACTAGTCGACTAGTCTAAATTAAATTTTGCGTTTAATTGACAGGGATATTAGTCGCCAGGAGTATCCCTAGTTGAGGTCAACAGCCATATAACATGGACAGTAAAGGCCAATGTTATTGTTTAGAAAGCAATGTCGCTGCCCATCATATAGTATATGTTATACATCACAGTAGACACAGAAGTTGATGTGTTACACATCATGCCTGTCACACCTCTTTTGTTTCTTGAGCGCCAGTATGGCTTCTAAAATCACACACTGCAGCAGCATTATGTGGCGTTGGTTGTGTATTAAAAAAAAACAAAGACGGTGTAATGACAGCTCTGCTGTATGACAGTATTAAGTGCTACTATAAAGATGTTATGCAGGTACTATGCTACCATGTTGGCATTCATAGGTTTTTACTCATGAGCACTAGGGGTGTCACAATTCTTCAAATCCAAGATTAAATATGACTTTAAATTTTCATGTCAGGATTTGATTTGATCTTTTTATTTTAAACTTTTTTTTTTTTTGCACTGATGGTTATACAATTGCTAGACTGCCGTCTTCTTTTATAAAGATAAACAGATCGTTGGTTTTAGGGGTGTAAAAATGCATTGATCTGGATCGATATATCAAGTGTTTATGCAAAATCGAACATCAGTGCAAAGTGAAAATATTGATCTGTACCATCATCTTTCAAACACACCTTTATTTTGCAATTCCCATTCCATGTCTGTGTCACAAATCTCAATAAGTGTTCAGTCATTAAATGTTGCTTTTTGTGAGTCAACATTAACGCAACTGATAAATAAACAATAAATAAATAAAATAAATATATCATATTGTTTGATTTTGAGTGCAGACATCTGAATTGAATCAAATTGAAAATGTACTATGGCAGACTTTATGATATCTGCAAATATCGTATCTTTGACCAAAAGTCAATGGTCAATGGTCCGAGTCAACACAATGTAATATTGTGATGAAACTTGTGATCTATGCCCCTAATTGGTTTTATGCCCTGACAACTGACATTTACATTTTTAAATTCTGCTTTAAACAGACTATATGGTATCAAATGTGATATAACAGCCGGTAAGCGGCACTGTGTTGTCTTTAAAGTGTTTTTTCTTCAGACACGCACTGCATGATGCAAGTAGGTGGGAATTGCAGATCCATTTTGATCTTGATTCAATTACAGATTTAATTTTGAAATTGTGACACCTCTAGTTATCACGAGACATAAAGCTGAGGCTGATGGGAATGTCACTAGTTTTGCAGGTATTTGGTCATAAACCAGAGAAGTTTGATTAGATGATGCTTCAGAGGAAAATTTAAATGACCACCCAAGACATTTGGATTATCTTTTGGGGAGTATACCTAATTTAAAGGCTATCCATCCAAAAGTTGTTGAGACATTTCACTCAAGATCACATATTTGAATCTCACGGTGGCACTAGAGGACATTTTGTTGCCAATCCCGCTTGTTGATGTTGAGATATTTGCTAAGAAAACTTGGACTTACTGTCAGGATTCATTATCTGGGGAACAAAAAATGCCTGTATAAAAAAATCTTGGCAATTCATCTAAAAAGTTGTTCAGAAACTTGAAACTAGACGAAAGTAATAATAAATTATGGATAAAAATCATTTGAAAGTCAGAGTCAGAAGAGCCTAGTATTCAATGCAACAGTGAAGTGGAGTGCTTTATGGAGAGGGTGGCAGGCTTTTCATGATAGGTTGTTGTGACTGTAGGTACAAGCTGCAATGTAGCAGGAAAAAAAATATCATTTCCATATAGATAGATACGTTCTTTAAGCATGAATTGAGCAGTTGAATTGATCCATATCATCAAAATTGAGCTTGATCTACTTGAAATTACTCATTGTAAAATGTTATAATTACATAGAATAGAAAAAAAAACAATTGCAGGGAGTCCATTTTTCATGTAGCAACGGAGAAACAGAAAATGTCATCATTTTAATCCAGTCATTCTCTCGCTTAAAATTTGATGACTCAAAGGGTATCTGAACGCTCAAATTCCCTCAAAAATGTTGTTGAATTTCTTTTGAGCTCTGAATTCAGCAGTTATCAGCAGAGCCATATGTTGTGTTTAGCCTACTGCCACTGAAGAGGAAAACAGATTGTTTAAGTACGTTATCGTTTTTCCGCTGGTGTTTATCAGGCAGCTACAGTATGTGTGAGAGACACAAACTGTGACTATGGTAAGCCAGTGTTCAACTACACTCAGCTGGCATACGAAGGAGTCTTGCCTATTCAGTAACAGTTAGAGAGGGGCGAGAGAATTTGGTTGACTTATGCAAGCTTACAGGGCTACAGCAACCTACTACCACCTACACTTGGATCAAACTCATATGACAAAAAGGATCGATTTGATTGTACAGAGCAAAAATTCTTATATTATTTATATTATTCATATAGTGTGGCGTTCCTCTGAAAGTGTTTGTGTATTTTAATGTCACATTAATTATTGCAACGCAGAACTGTAACAGCTACAGTACTCAGAATATAATATGCTAAATATAAAAACACTGACTGCATCACTGGGCCAATATTAAGCCATATCAGCTTAATGAAATAGACATGTAAGTTATGTCATGCGCCGGTGCATTTGAGTTAGTTAATATTATTTGGCTTTCTTTTTAAAAGGCATTGAGTAACTCAGCTTTTGGCTATATCCTAATTAAGAGAATATTTGGGCACAGGTGTTTACATGCACGTTTTTTACTCTGTGATTGTGTATTTGAATAGTTTCCATGAATAAATCAAATGAAATTTTCCCCAACACCTATTAAAGTATATAGCCCACAAAATATATATGAGGTATAGATTTCCTTAGCATATACAGAGTACTTTCTTCATTCTGGATAAGAACATGGGTGAGTTGTCACCAATTATGTGTAGATTACAAGGTTTCCTGCATGCCTTGAGGAGAGGCGTGTACTGATTGAAAAGTGTACCTGGCTTTGCTGAGGATTCTGCCTAATTGAATGCATGGATGGCTGGAGAAATGGATAGAGTTTTGCCGCATACTAAGTATGCGTAAGCTCATGAAAATTACAAATTTATCCTATGGAATCCCAAGCAAATTATTTTCAAAGTGTGATTAATGGTGTCTGTCAAAGACACGCTCACACACGCACAAAAGAAAAATCAATTCCTGGCCACAGGGCAAATGCTTTACAAAATAGAGGGTGGAAGGTTAATATACACAAATGATTCTTTCACTAGACTCCATATTTAACATGATCTTCAAACCTTCTACAGTATCTTCTGCTACAACAACTACCACTGCTACTACTGATAATGATGATATTAGATTTTCTGTTTAGCTGTCATATTGTAGAATATCCAAATGCTGTATGGGTAGGGCTGAGCGATCACCTTTTTTTTCATCAAAAATATTTTGAAGCACAATTTTCAAAACAAAAGAGCTGCAATTTTAATTATAACTTACCTAATTGCCAGTGTACTAACAAACAAGTTAAAGTTCAAATGAATGACTGTTGTTTTCACCCTGTGATAACACCATTAGTTATTAGCTGTAGCTAAATAATGTTAATTTTGTCAGGTGGTGAAAGAACAACAAAAAAAGAAACTACTGTCTGTTGTCAGGTTAATGTGCTCTCTGCCTGTGGATGATTGCACATTTACGCCTAGCAAAAGATAATGTTGTGGAACTCCATCATGTTCAGTGTTTCAAAAATATGAGTGGGCTGCGTATTTTCGATGTTCAAAAAAGCCCAACAGAGTGTTGAGTCACCTCATGTCAATTTCAGACCATTTAGCTCAACAGTCATCGAGAGTAAATGACAATCAGCTGCTGAGGTTGATGGAGTCTCTCAATTGAGCTTTAAAGCACATCATACACCATGTATTATTGTGCAGGTTTCCCCTTGTGTAGCTAAAACAGCTCTGACCTCTCGAGGCAGGGACTCCACAAGACCTCTGAATGTGTCCTGTGATATCTGATACCAAGACGTTAGCAGCAGACCTTTTAAGTCCTCTAAGTTGCGAAGTGTGGTCTCCATGGATCGGACTTGTTGTTCCAGCACTTGCACAGATGCTAGATCATACTGTGATCTGGGGAATTTGGAGGCCAAGTTAACACCTTGTCAACAGAAGGGCACCTTCTTCCACTGTCCTGTGGTCCAGTTCTGATGCTCATGTGCTCATTGTAGGTGCTTTTGGCGGTGGAGAGGGGTCAGCATGGGCACTGACCGATCTGCTGATAAGCAGCCCCATTCGCAGCAAGTGTGACCCTGTTGCGGGTATCATGAAATGTGTCAAGCTAGGTCACTAAACAGGATGATGGACTCCATGATGACAAGCCAGCAGAGCAGGAGCAGTTCAAATGTTTTAATAACAAGAAGTAATTGTTCAAAGAGGCGGATTGTCAGGCAGAAACTAGTCCAAACCACAAAATCAGTCCAACAAGCAAGGAAAGGAGCAAGGAAACCTCAACTCAGCAGTTTAAGGTGATTAAGAGGATTATACACTGATCATCTAAAACATCAAACCACTGATAGATAAACTGTTTAAATTTCAAAAAATCACCTCCTCTCCTTACAATGGCACCCGTGAAAGGGTGGGATATACTAGGCAGCATGGAACAGCCAATTTGTGAGGTTGATGTGTTGGAAGCAGGAAAAATAGGAAAGTGTAAGGATCTGAGCAACACTGACAATGGCTAAATTGTGATGGCTTGACGACTGGGTCAGAACATCTCCAAAACAGCAGGTCTTGCAGGGTGTTCCTGGTATACAGTGGTTAATACTTACAGAGAGTGGTCCAAGGAAGGACAACTGGTGAACCAGCTGTCGTGGTTTGGGGTTTCTGTTGAGTCGTCTTGTGTGTGTTTATGCCTGATGTTTCCTTGTCTCAGTTTCAGTTCATCTTTGTCCTTGACCTATTTGAGTTTCATCCATTTAC